>PVKP010007600.1:0-76451 GCA_004027715.1 Plecturocebus donacophilus | reverse complement strand
TTATGGTGATGCTCTTTACTTTTTGGTATGTTTTTGGAATGGCTGATACTGGTTGTTCCCGTCCATGTGTAGTGCTTCTTTCAGAAGCTCTTGTAAAGCAGGCCTGGTGGTGATGTAATCTCTGAGTACTTGTTTGTTCGCAAAAAATTTTATTTTTCCTTCGCTTATGAAGCTTAGTTTGGCCGGATATGAAATTCTAAGTTGAAAGTTCTTTCCTTTAAGGATGTTGAATGTTGGCCCCCACTCTCTTCTGGCTTGTAGGGTTTCTGCTGAGAGATCTGCTGTGAGTCTGATGGGCTTCCCTTTGTGGGAATATATATTTTACAGTCAAAATGGGGGTTGAGTTTTCCTGGGGCCATCCTCGGTTTATTCTAGTGGGGCTCAGCAGGCTCTAAGCTCTAAGAGAAGCAATGCAGCTCTTAAAATATCATGAGCTGATACATTTAGATGAACCATGTTGTGTAAATGTAGCATTCGTGGAATTGGACTCTTAAGAAGTAAGATAGTTGTTCCCTTATAGGAAACTGCCTCTGATGGAAGGCAGGGGTTTATTTTGTTGTAAAAAGTAAGATAAATGCGAATGAAGAGAGCTGTTAATTGAAATGTTTGGATGGGACCTCAACATTGCTTCTGAACAGGGATATATTCATTGTGAGAAAAAAAAGTCAAATGGGAAAAGAATTTAGGAAGAAAATTAAGACCTTGTATGTTGAAGAGCAAGACAGCTTGCTTAGGAGATGGTATTTTTCTCATGACATGGTAATTAAGTGGGATAACCAGATCCAGGTTTAAGATAGCAAGTATGGAATGTTTTTTCAAGTATAGTATTTTCTCCCTCCATATCAAGAGAAAAGCCAGACTTGAGACTTGGCGATAGGGAGATAATTGTGCAATGGGGCTTTTTCGGGAATGTTTGGATGATGAAGGGAAGGAAATGATCAGGTAGTAGAGAATGGGACACACTGATTGAGCTGAATTCTGAGCAGTCTGTATTGTGTGGGTGGGGGTGGGTGGAAGGAGCTCAGTAAAGGGCTAAAGACACAAAACATTACGTAAAAATAATTGTAATCATAATTATTACATTTTCAATAAGAGTTAATATGTTAATCATCTTTAAGCCATTGTGTGAAATAATAAAATTATGTGCATTTTCTCAATGATTGTTTAAAGTCCCAGGATAATTCACTTTTGTGAGTCCTGGATCAGACAAATGCCTCCTTTTAAAGAGATTGTTTTTATTTGGACACTAGACTGTCCTTTATATTAGTTGAAGCTTGTAGGCCCTAAGATAGAATTAGGCTCATGACACCTTATTATGATGCAGTAATTTGAATTTTTGTGGAAATAATATATTTGAAATGTAAGGGTATATCTAGCTTCATGCAATATAATTTGAAGGAATTGTTGAGTTAGCAATTGTGTGAAAACAAACAGACTTGGCATGCCTGGCTATTCCTGAGAGTCAAGGCTATGTTAAGCTATGCCCATAGGAGAGAAAGCTCCTTGGCCCACTCTCCAGGTTGTGCTTTCTGGTCTGTTTTGACGCTGGAACCTCCTACTGGAATTACTGACCTTCCTTTACTACAAGATGCTGACCAAGCCTCCTTAGATCCTCAGAAGCTTCTAGAACCTGTCCCCTTGTTTGTAATCCCTCATTCTCAGCAACTTGCCAATTTGTCAACTTTTTTTGGTGGCCCATTGCATTTCTAACTATATTTTAGAATCAGTTTCCCAATGTAAAAAAAAATTGCTGAGATTTTGCTTGTAACTGTGTTGCCTTTACAGATTAATTAGAAATTTGAAAAAAAAAAAAAGGTAACTTAATTATATTGTTTCGTGAAGTAGATGAAATTAGGATATCATTCCTCAAGTATTTTAAGACTTTTCTAAGCAGTATTTTATAATTTATTTAAAATTCCTGTGTCTGTAACATCATTAAATATATTTATTACCATACATATGACAATCTTCGATGCTATTGTAATCATATTGTCTTTCTAATTTTATTTTTTGATTGTTGGAGGGTTCTTTCAGAGACTACACAGTGCTGATAGCTGTTAGACCCTGGGCCTAGCCAGAGTGAAATCTTGTTGAACACTCTGAACATTCATTTGCGATCCAAGAAAGAACCTCAGGAGTGCAGAGAATTGATTATGGATGATTGATTTTGTATCTAGTACCTTGCTAAACTCACTTATTAATTTCAGATTTTCTATATCTAATAGTATGTCATCTACAATAAAGACTATGTTACTTCTTTGATTCCAATTGTTATGCTTTTCATTTCTTTATCTTGCTTTAATGCACAGTCTAGAAGTTCCAGCAAAATGTTGAATAACAGTAATTTCAATGTGCCCCTTTGTCTTATCCCAGATTAGGAGAAAACTATACAATAGCTTGCCTTTAAGTGTGATGTTAATTGTAGTTGTATTGTAGATACCCTTTATCAAATTAAATATGTTCCCATATTTTTCTAGTGTGCTGAAAGTTTTTATCATACATGTGTGATGATATTTATCAAATTCTCTATCATCAGCAAATTTACCTGTTTGTAGTCTTATAATATTTCCTACCTTACACTCTAGTCTGCTGATATTATTGGAGCCAGAACATTTTATGTAGTGTTTATTTGGTATAACTTATTTCATCATTTTACTTTTAACCTATCTGTGCGTTACATTAAGGTGTGTTTCTTGTAAGTAGTATAGAACTGGAGGTTATTTTTCCCAGTCTGACATCTTTATGTTTTAATTGTGGTGTTTAGTTCATTTACACTTAACATATTGGGGATTAATTGTACCACCTTGCTAATTGTTTTATGTTTGTCTTACTGATAATTTGATTCTCTTTTCCTGCCTTCTTTTGTATTTATTATTATTCTTAATTCATTTTATCTCTTTAAAGGAACTTATTTATTAAATATAATTACTGTACTTGTTACACTAGAAGTTAAAAACTATATCCTAAACATTTACTATGAAACGTTAAATAGTACTGTTGAACTCTTAGTGTCTGTGGCACTCAGATCTTTATTTCTAAAGACTATTCCTTACTAAAAATCATTTTGTCTCTTAGGAATAGATTATTCCAGGTTTGGGGCAGAGATTAGAAAATGAACATGACACATCTTATTGAGACAGAAAGCAAGGAAGTACTAAAAGATTAATGAGAGTCATGTTAAATGGATAAAGAGTTGTCTTGAAAGGGTCCTTACTGGCCAAATTCAGAATAATTGGAATGGTCAAAAAAAATTAAGATGATGATGTTAAGAGTGGCAAATTGAGATAAGACATATACAGGATTTCACTGTACTATTATTTCATGTTTGTTGTGGACATGAATGATTTCAATAATAAACACTGTCTGTATCACTAATCCCAGGCATATAGTTTTGCACATTTTATCTTCCAAGTTTCATAAGGTTTTTTTTTTTTTTTTTAATTTTTGGAATTCTTTAGAGCACTAGTACGCTTCCTATTTCCCAACATTTGAAGCATAAAGAAAATGCAGCTGCAGACAACAGGAAGAATTTGTTATGACAGAAGCTTTTCTTTGAGATTCTGTCCAATTGTGATAGTAAAATTTCCTAAGGAATCTGACATCCAAAGTGAGAGAAACCATGTGCTTTTAAGGCTAACCATACGCTTTTTTTTTTTTTTTTTTTTTAATGCCAATTGTGACAGTAAACATTTCCTAAGGAATCTGACATCCAAAGTGAGAAAAACAATATGCTTTTAAGTCTGGGGTTCAGTGGCACACACCTGTAATCTCAGGACTTTGGAAGACCGAGGCAGGAGATCACTTGAAGCAATGAGTTCCAGACTAGCCTGCATGACAAAATAAGAGCCTGTCTCTACAAAAAAATAAAAACTAAAAATAAATAGCTGGGGGTGGTGATGTGTGCCTGTAATCCCAGCTACATGGGAGGCTGAGGCAACAAGATCTATTGAGCCCAGAAGTTTGAGGCTACAGTGAGGTATGATCATGCCACTGCATTCCAGCCTGTACTGCAGAGTGAGACCCTGTCTCCAAAACTTTTTTAAAACAATACCAAATGAGGGAAGTTACATGTTCCTAAAGATCTCCTCTATGATTTTACTGCAAAATGCATAGGATACATTTTTCCTTTTGTCTCAGGATAGAAACATTTCCTACTAAAAGAAAAAAGATATTTGGTAATGAAAATTGGCCCTCAAATGAGACTAATGCTGATGAGTTATTACACCAAAACAATCCAATCATAATTCCTGAAGCTTAACTTCAACTCTACAATATTTTTTAAAAAATTAATTTGATCTGAAGTTAAATTTGGCAGGAAAATGATAGGGCTATCTGGTCATTTATCTACCAAAAGGCCATTAATAGGCAATGGAACATGTAATGCAACCAAATGATTTTTCCTATATTGGTCTCTTGGGGTATGAATAATCCAAAGGATGGTTCTAGGCTAGACACAAGACTCAAACAATTAGAATTAAAATTGGCCTGGGATTTGTGCTAAAAAAATCAACCACACACACAGTGTTTTTAGTAATCAGAATAGGCTAGACTCTGCTGCATGAACAAAAGATCCCTGACTGCTCAATTTCTTTCTCACACCAAATCCAGTTCAGGTTGACCAATTGTCCACTATGCTGTAGCTCCTCCATCTGAATCATGGGACCTCTAACTGGATGCAGATCTTTTTTTCTATTTTATAAGCACCTTTCCAAGAAGATAATTTATTGAACTACTTTGCAGAATTTTGTCAGTTACCCATACTCCTGTTGGCTGCAGCATATTTTTTTTGACAGCTTCAGGCTGTTCTCGCTTATTGCAGCAACCTCTAAGCTCTGATATTTTCATACAGATTAGTCTTGTCATCTCAACTAGATTGTATATTATTTGAAAATAGCATCTAGAATCCCCATAGTCAGAAGCACGGTTTAGGGGACATAATAGTTTCTCAAACAAGATTGCTTCGTGTTCTGATTCATTGGGTCTCAGAGGCATCTGAAACTGCAGCTCTTTTTACTTTTTGTACTCAGACGTTTTAAACAAAAGCAACAAAAACTCCTGTGTTGTATCTGTAAATCTCCTTATTCGTTTTATAGGTTTGCTTTTGCCAGTAAAGAAGCAAAGGGCTAAGTTGGAATGTGTCATGTCATGGACCTTCTCTGACCTCTACTATCCATCTCTCCCTAGGTTTGGAGCAGATCTGAACACTGGTAAGTGTTCCCATGCTGCTTGTTCACATGACCACTGGGAACATGAGTAGGTTGAATACTTTTGTAGTTTGCTACATTTCCACTCACCCCTCTGCCACCTTTGTAGTTGAATGCTGGCATGCCTGCCTGCGTGTCCAAGATTAGTTTATTCTAGCACTATCTCTTTTTGGATGTCAAAGGCTTTTAGGAGACAGTTTAACTGCTTCCTGGGACCTTATCTGCCAAGTGAAGAGCATTAGTAAGCAAATAAATAGCAAAGAGCTACCATGTAAAAACTAATTATGCTCTACTTGATATTCTTCCTAGAGCCATATTTTAGTGAGAGAGTTCTAATCTGTATTATATTTGCATTTTATAATAAGTAAAAATGGAGACCAAAAAATTAATATACAATAAGAGAAGAAAAGTCTCAAAATAATTTTTCCTTTCTAACCTGAAATACACTCTCAGGTTCAGTATAGTTTGATTGGTATTTCCTTCATCTTCAGAGTCTTATTCATTAGACACCTTGACAGCAAGAAAAAGAGTCGAAGGGCAATATTTCTTCTGCTGAGTCATCAAAGTACCCCATTGGAGGCCTTTGTCACAGTTCTGGGCAAAGGAAAACTTGGTTCTGAGAAGCTGTTATGTGGAGTTGGGGGTCTGTTTTGCATGGCACAAATGAAATCTCACAAAGGGAATTAATAAAGTGGTCAAATAGGGCAACCTGGCCTTTCCAGAGAAAAATACTTGACTGGCAGCTTAGGAGCTGGGGATAATGAGAAGCAGGGGTCCTTTGAAAGGTCTTCATCTTAAAGTAACAGAAAAACCTGGCTGCTAAAGGGGATCTGAGTAACACCTCGCCCTAGATTTTATCTCATCCTTTATCATTCAGATAAAAAACAATTTTATCCAGCAAAGATATGAAATCACATTTTAAAATTCCTGCAGCTTCCCAAGTCTTTTCTTCTTTGCCTGAGCCCTAGAAGTCCTGTTCTGCAGTCAGTCCATTGCTGTCCTTAATCAAGGCCCTATTACTGCAGCACTGTGGCTGCCAGAAGTCCTTGTCACCACTGCTTTTTGGCAGGGCTTCCTGGGAGCTTGGTGGTATTCCCATCAACTTCAGAATGCAGATATCTGACATAATCCATTAGTCTTGGAGTCACATTCTCATGCATTGGCCTGGTACTGTCTAAATTGACTGCTTCCAAAGTCAAGGTCAGGGAGAACACAGACATGAGGGTCAAGCGATGAGGAGAGGGACAGGAGGAAGATGTGGAAGAGGAGGACGTTTCCTAAAACTGAGAAGCAGAGAGTTAAATATTGTAAAACCAGAGGAGACTGAGATTTAGGTATAAAGAAGTGTCTAGAAATCCAGGTTTACTCTGCTGTTTAATTCAAAGAACTATTCTAGCCCAGGCAAGAATAATGATGATAGTAATAATAATAGCCATTTATTTGGTAGCTATTATAGCTAAAAATATATTTGCATATATTTTCTAATTGGTTTACAAACTTATATGCTATTAACCTTTCTATTTTACATATGAGAAAACTGAAACTCAGGAATGAGAAGTAAGTTTGCCTAGGGCCACACACGTAATGAGGACAGCACTGAGATTTTTAACTTAGTTCTAACTGATACTGTGGTATGTGTTTTATTTTTTTTCTTTATTGTTTTAAACATTGTAGTCTATAGATACTGTGCCTAGTTCCCTTCTAATCATCTTTGTTAATTCTGGGCACGTGGCTGCTAACTTCTGTGTACTTCTCCCAGGAAATCACACCTGCAACTTTCTCTAGAGGATTACCTTCATGCTACTAGAGCCTCTTAGACCAGAGCAGGGAGTGCTGAGTAATTTACAATCCTCTGCTTATGACCCCAAACCAATGACTAATTATTGCAGCAGTATGAAAGCCCAACACCTATGCCTCAAGCTGGGACACCTCTTAAACTGTGATAAAAAGCAGAGGGGTTGATCTCTAGAGACTACTGTGGATCACGCAGAGACTGGGACTTTACCTCGAATTGTACCCACACGTGGCCTTCTCTTCCTCCTTTTCCTGCAAATTCCATCCCTTTACCAATTTCTCCTAGTAACTCTCATTAATAAAACACTGGTATAAGAATCCTTGTCTGGGTATCTGCTTCTAGCAAATCTGAATTAATATAAGTACAATTTGGTCTCACCCCAAACTTGACTCTGGAGATGAAGCAACTTTTAAAATGGTAATTATGTAACAACAATTGTCAACATCTAATGAAAAAAAATTTGAAGTTGTCCCAGTGTTTTGGATTGACACTCCAGTTATTCCTGATTCATTCATTCATTCATATGTATCTGTCTATCTAGCTATCTACCTATCTCTCTCTCTACCTACCTACCTACCAAGTGCCTGGCATCATTGTACATGCTTGCAAATGCCCTTCCTGTACAGGAAATAAGAACAATATTCTCTGTATGTGCTAACAGAATATTCCTGATATAAAAAGAGGAAATGAAGAGATTTAGTGAAATGAGGTTTAAGCCCCTGTGCAAACTTTCTATTGTGCTCAGTCTAATATTTCTCAGGATGTGGGTTTCTGGGTTACAGCTCTTTTTTGAGGTTGAATTGATAAATGAGACAGGGAGACTAGAGCTGGGGGTCGTGGTGGCAGGATTCAGAACAAAAGCTGCCATTCATTAAAGTGCGATTAAATGTGTCACATATAATGGTTTTTCAACCACCCACTGGCCTCTGTAATTCTTGGAGGGTTGTCCCTGAAGGGAGGTGAGGTCAAAAAAGCCAAATACTCCATCTTTGCAAATGCTGATACAAAGACACTTAAATGTGGCAACAAGATTTCATCTAGGTTGACAATCACCCCACGCCTCTGTATATAAGGTCAAAATTAGAACAAAATTCATGAAGGGAAGTAGATGAGCCCAGGATTTTGACCTGTGATCTCTTCAAGAGCTCGATAGTAGTAACTTGATTTGGTTGCTCATGGACATTGCTCCTGCCAGTTGTTTTTTCCCCATCTACTCTGTCTCACTTCTCCCCTTTTCTTTTATACATAAATTTGTATAACCTGCAGATTCTGTTATTTGTAGTTCAGTCTCTTTCATTTCCCAACCCTGGTTGTTTTTCGGGCTCATGGATATAATATTTATTTTAGCTGTAATGTGTTATTCTTCCTTCCTAATGGCATTGTCCATTTTCTGATCCAGAATGGAAACAAATGCAATATTTCACCAAAAATATGAAAACAAGGTTCCAAAATGAGTACATCACCATATTGACTTAAATACAGTATCAAACAGGGTGTTGGTAATTTTTTAAAAAAACTGTGCAAGACAGTAAATGTCTTCTTTCATGGAACTGAATTTTAATGTGTACCTGTTAGAAATGCTACACAAATATTTGACATGAATTCTGAATCCTGGCACATGCAGCAGAAACCAGTTAAAACAGAACTTCTAGCTCAGGAAACTCACCAAGTCAGATCCCCTGGACTAAAAGAGTGAAAACAAATTGACATTTTTTTTTTTTTTTCAGAAAAGCTAGTTTAGCAATATTTTTTTTCTTTTTCTCTCTTTTTATTTCAATGGCAGTAACTCTGGCAAATAGATTTGAGCCATCAAAAGAACATTAAATGAAGCTTCAAATATTATGAAACAGAAATGGTCATGGCTATATTTTCTTTGTGATTGTGTGAAAAAAATCACAATTGTAATAGCATAACCATAATAATGAATAAAGGCTATGAATACTCTTCCATGGAAAAAATCATTTTAAGATATATGGCACATTGAATCTTTCTTCTGAACAGCTTTATTGAAATATAATTCACATTCTATGTAATTTGCCCACTGTCAGTATACAATTTATTGCTTTTTGGTATATTCACAGGACTGTGTGAGCATCACATGATGTAAATTTGGAATATTATTGCTTCATATAAAAGAAATGCCGTATTCATTAGCAATTAATCCCCATTCTCTCCTATAAAAAACCCCAATCCCTAAGCAACCACTAATCCAATTTATGTTTCTAAAATATGCCTATTCGTATTACACATAAATGGAACCACAAAATATGCTTTCTGTGACTGCTTTTACTTCTTTCACTTGGCACAGTGTTTTTAAGGTTTATCTATTGTAGCATATATCAGTACTTTATTCCTTTTTATTGTAATATAATACTCTACTTTATGGATAATCCACATATTATTCATTCATCAGTTGCAGAATATTTGAGTTTTTCCATTTTCTGGATATAAGGAATAAATATGCTATGAACATTCACATAGAAGTTTTTGTGTGGGTCTGTTTTCATTTCTTTGGAGCATATATATGAGAGTGAAGTTGCTGAATCATATGGTAATTCTATGTTTGACATTTTGAGAAACTGTCTAACTTTTTTCCAGAATTGCTGCACTATTCTGCATTTCTACCAGTAGTTGATGGGCGTGCTAACTTCTGTATACCTTTGTTAGCACTTATTATTATTTTTCTTTTTATTATAATATTCTACTAGACCTAAACTGGCATCTTGTTGTGGTTTTGATTTGTATTTCTCTAATAATACATAATGTTGAGATTCTTTGTATGTGCTTATTAGCCACTTGTATGTATTCTTTGAAGCAATATGTATTAAGATTATTCACTCATTATTTAATTTGCTTTTTTCTGATTAAGTATTCTTCACATATTCCAAAAACAATTTCCTTATTAGGTATATAATGTTAAAATATTTTATCCCATTCTGTGGGGAGTATTTTCACTTTTATGATGATATTGTTTTTGGCGTGAAACATTTCAATTTTGACATACTCCAACAGAACATTTTTTTTCTTTTGTTACTTTGCTTTTAGCATTATATATAAGAAATCATTGCCCAATGAAGATTTACTCCTATGTTTTCATCTAAGAGTTTTCTAGTTTTATTTTTTAATTTAGGCCTCTGACTTGTTTTTGTTTATTATTTTTCTTTATTCAACTTTTATTTTAGACTCGGGGGTACATATGCAGGTTTGTTACAAAGATATATTGTGTGATGCCAAAATTTGGAATACAAATGAATCCATCACTGAAGTATTGAGCATAGTACCCAATAGGAATTTTTAAAAAATTCTTACTCCACACCTTCTTTCCCAACTTTTGTATTCTCCAGTCTCTCCGATTCCCATTTTTATGACCATGTGTACCAATATTAGCTCCCACTTAATATTATAAGTGAGAACATATGTATTTGGTTTTCTGTTCCTATGTCCGTTTGCTTAGGACAATGGTTTCTAGCTGCATCCATGTAGCTGTGAAGAACCTGATTTCATTCTTTTCTATAGCTGTGTAGAATTCCCATAGGGTATATGTACCACATTTTATTAATCCAGTTCACCACTGATGGGCACTTAGGTTGATTGCATGTCTTCACTATTGTGAATAATGCTGTGATGGATATATGGGTGCATGTGCCTTTTTGGTAGGACAATTTACTTTTCTTTGCATATATACCTAGTAGTGGGATTGTTGGGTCACGTGGTAGTTTAACTCTTAGTTCTTTGAGACATTTCCAAACTGCTTTCTGCAGTGACTGAACTAATATACACTTCCACCAACAATGTATAAGTGTTCCCTTTTCTCTGCAGCCCTGTCGACATCTGTAAGTTTTTGAATTAATTTCTGATTATGGTGTGAATAGGGGTTCAATATTATCCTTTTTAATGAGACAAATCCAGTTGTACAGGTATCATTTGTTAAAAAGATTATTGATTCTCCATTGAATTGTCTGGGCATCCTTGCTAAAAATTAATTGAACATAAATATATGAGTCTGTTTCTGGATCCTTCCATTTTATTCCATGGATCTGGATGTCCATTTTATGCCTGTATTATACTGTCTTAATCAGATTGTAGTTTTGTTGTAGGTTTTGAAATTGAGATCTGCCAGTCTTCTAGTTCTGTTCTTTTTCAGGATTGTTTTGGCTATGTGGTATTCTTTTTATTTCTCTATCAATATTATATAAGCTTGTCAATTTCTATAAAAAGGGCAGCTGGAGTTTTGATAGGGATTGCTTTGAATCTGTAGATCAATTTGGGAAGTATTGTCATGTTAACATTATTAAGTCTTCTAATCCAAAAAAATGGAATGTCTTTCCATTTATATAGTTATTTTTAATTTCTTCCAATAATACTTTATAGTGTTCAGTGTATAAGGTATTCATAGCTTTTGTTCAATTTATACCGAAGTAATTTTATTCTTTTTGATACTATTGTAAATGGAAATTTCAAAAAATTATTTTCAAAATATTCATTCATTGCTAGCATCTACAAATAAAATTGACATTTCTATATTAACCTTGTATTATGCAGACTCACTGAACCTATTACTTTGTTAGTATTAATTAGCTTTTATTAGTACTTATTTTATTACTTGTACTACTAACAGTATTTAAATTGATTTTCTGTGTTTACATTATCATATGCAAATATAGATAGTTTTACTTTTTTCTTTATAATGTGGATGCTTTTTGTTTTTCTAATTGCCTTATTTCTCTGTAGAACCTCTAGTACAAGATTAAATAGAAGTGATAAAGGAAACACTCTTGAATGGTTCCTAATTTAGGGGAAAAGCATTAAGTCATTCACCATTAAATATGATGTTCACTGTTCATATAGATGCCCCCTTTTCAGTTTAAGGAAGTCCTCATTAATTCTTAGGTTACTGAATATAATGCTCATGAAATGGTGTTGGATTTTATGAAATAAATTTTATCAATTGATATGATCATGTGGTTTCTGTCCTTTATTCCATTAATGTTGTGTAATATGCTGATCCACTTTCATATGTTAAAGAAACCAAGCATTACTTAAGATAATTCCCATGTGGTCATAATAAGTAATTTTTTAAAAATATTGCTGCATTTAATTTTATAGTACTTTTTTGAAAGGTTTTGAATCTATATTGGTTTGTATTTTTTCTTCTTGTGATGGCTTTGTTTAGCATTGGTATCGGAATAATAATAGGATAATACAGCCTCATAGAATGAGCTGAGAAGTATTTCTTCACCTTCTATTTTGTGGAAAAGTTTGCAAAGGATTGGCATCAATTCTTCTTTGAACATTTGATAAGAATTCATTTATAAAGCACTCCCAGCCTGAATTTTACTTTATGGGAAGTTCTTAAATTACTAATTTCATCTCTTTAGAAGTTCTTAGATTACTAATTTCATCTCTTTACTAATTATAGGTCAATACAGATGTTCTAATTCTTCATGAGTAAGATTTAGTAATTTAAATCTTTCTAAAAATTTGTTCATTTCATATGTTATTTAGTTTCTTGATACACTGCTGTATATAGTATTTTCTTGTGATATGTTTTATTTTCATAAGGTCAGTAGGGATGTCATGTCCCCTCTTCATTTCTGAATTTATAATTTGAGTCTTCTTTCCTTTATTCTTGGCCAGTCTAGCTTAGTTTGTCAGTTTTGTTTACCTTGTCAATGAACCAAGTTTTAGCTTGATTTCTCCTTTGTTTGTGTATTTTCCATTATGTTAATTTATCCTCTAGTCTTCGTTCTTTTATTTCTTTCCTTTTACTCTCTTTGGATTGATTTTTCTCTGAATAAGGCATGGTTCAAATCTCCCATTTCCTTAACTTGTCTCCCTTTCATTGAAGTCTTATTCTAATGACTTCTATGGGATTCACTGTAAGGAGGATATGGGGCTGGGCATCAGAACCAAGCATTGACAGATAGCCACCAATTAACTTGGCCACAGTAGGATTTCATTACTTGATATGTTCTTGTTTATCATTTTTTGATAATTCTATCTAAAATTAGTCACTGAATGGGATACTTAAACTAAATATTTGGAAATAGTGAGGAATAAAAATAAATTCATACATAGAGATATTGTACACTGTGGTAAGAAATGAGATAAGTTAATGTGGGAAATAATGTGTCTGTACTTAGGAGGTTTTCCTTACATGGGGATAGTCAAGGTCATACGCTTTCACACACTGGGCTTTTAGCCTTTCAAGACATTTTCCAAAAATGATATAAAATTGATAGAGGTAAACGGTGATGGACCCTGAATGTAAATACTGGATCATTGAAAACAATTTAAAATAGATAAACAAATAGGCAAATAGAAAATGGAAATTTGTAAAAAAAAAAAAAAAAAAAATTATTTCAATGGGTCTAAGCCCTAGCTGTCTATAAGAATCACCTGTGAAACTTGATAAGCATACAGCTACCTAATCTGAACCTATTGAATCAGAATTTTTTTTTGACTGCTGATATTGGATATTTGCAGTTTTACACTTCTTAAGAGACTCTGTGGCGCTGGCTATGTTAAGAATTGTAGAACTAGGTCCATTGGCTTTATCCTAAATGCAGCCCAGGCTTCCCCAAGCTATACCAGTCAGCAGGTTGAGTTGGGTCACAATCACACATATCACTGTCTCTTGTGCATCTCCCATCAGACCTAATTATGCTGGTGGTGCCCAAAACTATTTTTGGTTTCCCCAAGGAGAGTCTTGTGTGCTCATGAATGAACCTGGTTAGATGCCATATAGTGCTCCCTGGGCCCTGCTGATCCAGGTGTCACCACTGTGGCTTCATCAGAAGGACCCAATATTGTCCCAAGGCTCAAAGTCTCCCATTGGGCACTGGTCCTGATAGCCTGGATTCTTAGGACTTTGTGATGGTCTGATCTGTGCATCTGTGAGTTCTCTTTCAGGAATTCTCCTTCTAACCCACTTTCTCACCTGATAAAGAAAGATATCTGTATTTCTCTGAAGCAGACTGAGGCACTTACAGAAGGAGAAACTATATATCTGGGAGTTTGTGGGACTGGACACAAATAAGCTGGGAGCAGAGAGCAGAATTGCACTCAGCAGCAAGGGGTGAGGGGGTGAAGGGTGGGGGCAGCATTGCCTCCTCAACAGCATGTTGATTGCTTAGGTCCATAAGGAGCTTGCTTTGCTTTCATGTCATGTGCTTCTCTGGGCCAGGCTGGTTTAAAAATTAAGATATTGGAGAAAAAGTTGCAAAAAAAAAAAATCAAAATTTAGAATTATCAGAGTGAAAATTATGCATTTTCCGGAGGAAGAAATTGTGCTTCTTTTAGATGTCAGTTAAGTTTTTTTCAGTCCCAGAGTTGTTGCTCATTTTCTACATGTTAGGGACAATTCAAATTAGGAAAAAGAGGCTTATCCTAGATATGAATAAGGAGCACACACGGGCTGCAGAAGGTGAGGCTAATGGGGACTTGATGCTTGACAGCCTGCTTAACACTTTTCAGGACAGATCTCTCAGGATATAGCCATGTAGGAAGATAAAATATCACTCACTTTCGCTGCTCTTTCTCAATACTTTCAGAAGTTACCCTGGTCCAAGAGCTAGCAGGCAGATCACAAGGAGTGCGCAGGGCACAGCATGAAGGTTTGGCTTCAGTCTCCGTCAGGGAAGCCGAAGTGACTCATCTATTTTCAAATTTACCTTGGAGGTTGTGTGGAGAGCTGTGGGGCTGTTGTCCTCGTTGCAGTGAGAGCTTCTTGTCCTGGATCTTTGGAACTCAGGTGTGTGCATGTGTGTATCTATGTGTTTGGAAGTGGGGGGTCTAGTTAATGGGAGTGAAGATGGAGCTGAGACTGACCCCAGCACCTGTCAAGCACTGAACTCTGACAGTGTTTTAGTATCAAAAGAATCAGCAACTGGTGGCTTTGGCTCTTCCTATTTGATTTAGTACCTCATTTAAAAAGGCAATACCATGACAAAGGCAATGACATGCCACTGTCCCATTAGGCAAGGTTGAAAAGAGTAGCTGTTTGAGGTGACCACTATCAGCAGTGTCCCCTGAAGTTGCTCACAGATGTGATGGGGTCAAAAAGAAAGGGTGGAGAAATGCCTGACCTTCTCCCTCTAATCAGCATTCATGAGCCTCCAGCTGGCTCTAATCTATGAATGTACCTCCTTTACCCACAAGGGCTGCGGACAGTACTTATGACAGCTTCCTTTAAATGTTTTGACTTCAAAAGGTGAACACAGACACTCATATTGATTTTATTTTATTTATTATGGCTGGAATGACATTCCTAGAGAAAAGGAGGCAGTGCCCTTTGAATCACAGAGAGTGTCTGGGGGCAGGTTTAGAGTAATGTAGATGGGACTCCAACCTTTGCACTATTCAGTGAAAAGAGGGGACCACATTTGACTTTATGCCATATTACCTATGAGCTCCTCACTTAGAGATAGAAATATGCAAAGGAAGGTATTAAATAGAAAGGAGGGCAGCATCTGTTGAAATAGGGAAACCCTAGTGGGAAAGCAAGTGATTTAAAAGAAATCTGACATTGAAAATCACACTGGGGCTGAGAATTAATAGATGCAGGAGAAGAGAGCAATGAATATGTGAGCAGCTTTATATTTTGATCTCTTTGAGATGTACACACACTAAATTTCCAGATCTCTTTTTGGTGTCATGAAACCCTAGGGCTATTTGTCAGGGTGTACAAAAATGTGATTCAGAATATTGTTAGGGAGGAAGCAAAGAAGAGAAAGGGGGTGCTGGGCAGATGTGTTACACAAGAGATTGAATCTTTCTGTGGAATGTTGATCAGCAGATGGAGAAGACGATGCCAGAATCAAGTCATAGATGCACAGAAACTAATAATTATGGAACCTTCTGATGTCAGCGACGGAAGTCTGGTAAGTTTTGCTTTATTAATATATTGCCTTTCAAGACACAACCTGTCCCAAACCATAGGGACATATTCATAAAGGGTATTATTTTTTTTCTAAAAAATAAACTTTATTGAGGCATAATTTACATTCCCTATTTAAAGTATACAATTCCATGATCTGTATTAAATTTACCTAGTTGTACAGCCATCACTACAATTGAAGTTAGGGCTAGAACATTTATAACATCCCAATAAGATTCCTTGTGTTAAGTTGCAATTAATACTCATTGGCATTCCCACCTCCAGACAACCACTAATTTACAGATCTCTGTAGATTTGCCTTTTCTGGATATTTCATATAAATACAATATACAAATAGAGTATTTGCTCTTTTGTGTCTCACTTCTTCCACTTAATATGGTGTTTTGGAAGTTCATTCATGTTGTAGGATCCATCCATGTATTTTTTTTCCCATCTATTGCTAAATATACCACATTTTGTTTATCCATTTGCCAGTTGATGGTCTGTTGATTTGGGTTTTCTCTAATTTTTGGTCAGTATGAATAATGCCATTATGAATTATTATTGGAATAGTTTGTAGACTGTCATGTGTGTAGAGAGGAGCATGGCTTTCCTCACATGTGAAAGCTTTTCCAATGATTTTTGAAATTAAGTATCATTATTGATACCATATTTTAGAAATATAGTATTTACTTGATATTATAATTAATAAGTACAGCTCTATCCAAATGAAGTCAGAGAATGTTTTATGTAGGGACATTGTTTTATAGATCCTGTGAGGTATACCAACAAAGTTAGTAAATGTGTATATTTTCATAGAAATATTGATCAAAAGGCTGCAGTCACGTTTAAATTCTCAAGTCATCCTCATTTTTCATCCGCCCAAATGAGTCCCTTATATCTTTCCCTTATATTATCATTTTTGCCTCCCTTGACCCTTTGAAAAAGACTTAAATTTTTCTTCAGTGTTGTCAAACAGATCATTACTTCTAAGTTGGTGACTTTAAAGTTTCTTCATGAAACTTTATACTTCAGTCTTTATAAATTATGTGTGATAAATAATTTTTAAACACTATTATTTTATTTTTTATTTTTATTTTTTTTGAGACACTGTCTCACTCTGTTGCCAGGCGCCAGGCTAGAGCGCAGTGGCACAGTCTTGGCTCACTGCAACCTCCGCCTCCCGGTTCAAGCAATTCTCCTGCGTCAGTCTCTGAGTAGCTGGGACTGCAGGTGCATGCCACCACGCCCAGCTAATTTTTGTATTTTTAGTAGAGACGGTTTCACCATGTTGGCCAGGATGGTCTTGCTCTCTTGACCTCGTGATCTGCCTGCCTCGGCCTCCCAAAGTGCTGGGATTACAGGCTTGAGCCACCGCACCTGGCCTACGCTATTATTTTCTAAATGGACTTTTAGCATGGGGATCACTAAGTTATAGAAATAAAGATGAGTTAGAAACCAATGCAGTTTTCCACTCGGTGGAAAGGTGAGAAGAGGAGGCCCCGGAGTGCAGGAAGCTAGTTATGGACCACAGGGAGAGTCTCAGGTGGATTTCCAACTGCCAAACAGCAGGGTTCCCTCTGCCTTTGGTCTGGGTCACCTGTGGAGCCAAAGGCACTTCTTTGTTTACACAATGGTAAGAGGCAGTGAGAAGGAGAAGAATGAGAACACGACAGCTGCATGGCTGTCACCACCATTTACAGAGCACATGGTCTGTGCCAGGCTTTCTGCTAAATACAAGCCTTCTGTTGTTTTATATTCACCAGGACTCTGTGAGGTGGGTATTGGTGTCACTTACATTCTACAGATGAAGAAACCGAAGCTCATAGAAGTCAAGTAAGTGCCGCAGATTTCACAGCTATGGAGTGACGGGAGTGAGATTTGGTTGTATGTGACTAGAAATGTCTTAATTTTTATGCTGTGATATGTAAGACATTATTATCTTAAGATAAATTCTTAGAGACTTAGCGCCAAAGCACTACCTATTGCATATCTCTGATGGAGACTTTCTGCAGGGAGCAGGGAGCAGCAGTCCAATGCTGTTCTTTCCCCAGTCTGACAGCTCTGCTTGCCACCAGCTGAATGCCCATACAGTGAACCAAGCATCATCCAAGTGGATCCTGACTTTGAAACTTAGAGAGTTGTTTTGCAAAGCAACTATAAGGAAGCTGGGATTTTAAAAAATCAACAGTTTTGAAACAGAAAGGGAGAAAAAGGTATAAAGAGAACACTATTAGAGTCATCAAATGTCTCTTGCTTAAGGTTGAAAAACTTACGTTATACAGAATGCTACAGTATTACAAATGAATGTCAGCATTCATCTATTATTTTGTCATGTGTGTGCCCAGGATTTAATATTCACCGTTTTTTTCTCTTGTAATGGTCTTAAACAAATGGATAAGCTATTGAGAGTCACACTGCCTGCCAATTTAAAATAGAATAAATTTTAGAAAATAGATAGTGCAATAAAGTTTAGGATCTAGAGATTTTTTTTCCTCTCTTTTCCATACATAATATCATCAAAGTGTATTTGGCCTAGAGGCATTGATTTATAGTTAAGGACAAGGAAATCTGTTAGAAAAATAAGTTTTACCACATGAATCCATCTAGGAAGCAGGAAGGCCCAAAGGAGGAGATAGTCCTGGAAGGAAGCCCCTCTCCTGGATGCACATTTGCAAGGCAGGAAGAGTTTTGGGGCTGGGTTTATCCAGCTCACAATTGAGTTGATAGAAATATCTTCTCCAAAGATAATTGTGTATGTCTTTGGGTGATGGGAAAGGATTTATGGATCACAATTTCTATTATCTTTCTATTTCCTGAGATTCTCATTGTTAATCACCTCCAATAGTTAGATCAGGGAGTCTCAACATCCTACAGATGATTCTGATATGGTGGTCTTTGAACTGCATTTCAAAGACATTGAAATCAAATCACATGATTTTGATCTTCCTCTCTCTCCATAACCTCAGAGCTATAGTTAGAATTTAATTTGCTTATCTGCTAAGAAAATTCAAGGCTCAACAAAATAGCTTCTGGTCTGTGATGTGAAGAGGTGTCACTTTCCTTCTCACAGGGACTTGTGAAAAGGAATACAGAACTGTCATTGAGTCTGTTGAGTTTGGAAACTGTGAGACTCTGTGGGAGAATTCTCTGCAGCCTTAGAAATAAAACAATGGATCTTTTTTGGTTTGTGAGCTCAACCAAACCGAAGTAGAGACAAGGTCCTCTACAAGGTCCTCTGTCTCTGTGTTGAGGCACAGGAGAAAAAAGTTGACAGGGAAGAGGACCGGGGACATAGAGCCAGAGCTTTCAAAGGTCGCTTGCAACACCATAAGGAACGCTAGTGAGCTCTCATTGGAACAGCCCAGGTTTGGACAGGCTCAGTAGCTATTTGGTGGCTCTTTCATGTATTTCCATGTACGTTCCAAATTTGAATGTACATGGAAATACATGCCCGTGTATTCTTTATATGTTGTTAGGTCGTTTTTGAGACTAGTCTGTTTCCCATACTGGAGTGCAGTGGTGTAATCTCGGCTCACTACAACTTCTGCCTCTGGGTTTCAGGTGATTCTTCTGCCTTAGCCTCCTAAGTAGCTAGGATTACAGGCTCATTCCACCACACCTGACTAATTTTTATATTTTTTGTAGAGATAGGTTTTTTTCATGTTGACCAGGCTGGTCTCAAATTCCTGGGCTCAAGTGATCTGCCCACCTTAGCCTCCCAAAGTGCTGGGATTACAGATGTAGGCCACCATGCCTGACTCTCTATATATTTTAAACATTTCTTCAATAAATTATAGTTACTCACTTGACAAGTGCTGCATTTATAAACAAAAGCATGACAGTTGCATTTTCTTACATTAAATTTACATTAATTGAGGCCTCACTCTGTGCCAGGTACTGTATTAGGCAAGTTTACACAAATCGTTTCACTTATTAGTCACAGAACTGCTAGGAGGTTTGCACTGTTTTACAGATGAGGAAACTAAAGATCAGAGAAGTAAGCTACTTGTCCATGTTCACAGAGCAGATAACTGAGAGGACTGAGTGCTATAACCCAGGCCTTTAGGTTGCTTCCATGGTATGAGCAACTGGAGTCTCTAGGACACAGATTCTGTACCAAGAGGTCAACTCCTACATGGTTCTACAGATAGTAACCAGGATACTTTGGCCAGGGCAAGTATTGGGGTTTCTGATTTATTTATTAAGCTTGACTCCTCCCACCTGAAACACCTGGAAGTTTCACATAAACATACTCACGTGCCCACAGTTGTCTGCTTAGTTAAGTCTAGAAAAATACACTGAGAATTCAGCTTTCTTTGAGGCCAGTCAATTCATGGGAAGAATGGGGCTAGGCACAGATGCAATGTAGCTTTTGATGGCCTCTTTTGTTTTTTCTTTATTTCTTCTAAAAAAAAAAAAAGATGAGACACGTGCAGAATGTGCAGGTTTGTTACATAGGTATGCATGTGGGATGGTGATTTGCTGCACCTATTGACCTGTCTGCTAAGTTCCTTTGCCTCATCCCCAACCCCCTAACAGGCCCTGGTGTGTGTTGTTCACCTCTGTGTGTCGATGTGTTCTCAGTGTCAGCTCCTACTAATGAGTGAGGACATGGAATGTTTGGTTTTCTATTCCTGTGTTAGTTTGCTGAGGATGATGTTTTCTAGCTTCACCCATGTCCCTGCAAAGGATATGATCCTTTTTATGGCTGCATAGTATTCCATGGTGTATATATGTACCATATTTTCTTTATCCAGTCTATTATTGATGGGCATTTGGGTTGGTTCCATGTCTTTGCTATTTTAAATGGTGCTGCAGTAAACATATGCATGCATGTGTCTTTATAGTAGAATGATTTATAATCCTTTGGGTATATACCCTGTAATAAGATTGCTGGGTTATATGGTATTTCTGATCCTTGAGGAATTGCCATATTGTCTTCCATAATGGTTGAACTAATTTACATTCCTATCAGTGTGTAAAAGCATTCCTATTTCTCCACAGCCTCACAAGCATCTATTGTTTCCTGCCTTTTTAATAATTGCCATTCTGACTGCTGTGAGATGGTATCTCATTATGGTTTTGATATGCATTTCTCTTGACGATCAGTGATGTCGAGATTTTTCTCATATTTGTTAACCACATAAATGTTTTCTTTTGAAAAGTGTCTGTTCATATCATTTGCCCACTTTTTGATGGGTTGTTTGATTTTTCTTGTAAATATGTTTAAGTTCCTTGCAAATTCTACATAATAGACCTTTGTCAGATGGGTAGATTGCAAAAATTTTCTACCATTCTGTAGGTTGCCTGTTCACTCTGATGGTAGTTTCTTTTGCTGTTCAGAAGCTCTTTAGTTTAGTTAGATCCAATTTGTGAACTTTGGCTTTTGTTGAAATTGCTTTTGGCGTTTTTGTCATGAAGTCTTTGCCCATGCCTATGTCCCGAATGGTATTGCCTAGGTTTTCTTCTAGGGTTTTACATTTAAGTCCTTACTCCATCTTCAGTTAATTTTCGTATAAGGTGTCAGGAAGGGTCCAGTTTCAGTTTTCTGCATATGGCTACCCCGTTTTCCCAGCACCATTTAATGAATAGGAGATTCTTTCCCCATTGCTTGTTTTTATAAAATTTGTTGAAGATCAGATGTTTGTAGATATGTGATGTCACTTCTGAGGTCTGTGTTCTGCTCGATTGATCTATATATCTGTTTTGGTACCAGTACCATGCTGTTTCAGTTACTATAGCCTTACAGTATAGTTTGTAGTCAAGTAGCACAATGCCTCCAGCTTTGTTATTTTTGTTTAGGAATGTCTTGGCTACATGGGGTCTCTTCTTTGATTTCATCTGAAATTTAAAGTAGTTTTCTCTGTGTGAAGAATGTCAATGGTAGTTTCATGGAAATAGCATTGAATCTATGAATTACTTTGGACAGTATGGCCATTTTCATGATATTGACTCCCTATCCATGAAGATGGAATGTTTTTCCATGTGTTTGTGTCCTCTATTATTTCCTTGAGTAGTGGTTTGTAATTCTACTTGAAGAAGTCCTTTACATCCCTTGTTAACAGTATTCCTAGGTATTTTATTCTCTTTGTAGTAATTGTGAATGGGAGTTCATTCATGATTTGGCTCTCTGCTTGTTTATTATTGGTGTAAAGGAATGCTTGTGATTTTGGCACATTGATTTTGTATCCTGAAACTATACTGAAGTAGCTTATCAGTTCAAGAAGTTTTGGGGTTGAGATGATTGACTTTTCTAAATATTAAAACATTTCATCTGCAAACAGAGACAACTTGGCTTCTTCATTTCCTATTTGAATGCCCTTTATTTATTTTTCTTGCCTGATTGACCTGGCCAGAACTACCAATACTATGTTGAATAGGAGTTGTGTGAGAGGGCATGCTTGTCCTGTACCAGTTTTCAAAGGGAATGCTTCCATTTCAAAGGGAATGCTCCCATTCAGTGTGATATTGGCTGTGGGTTTGTCATAAATAGCTCTTATTATTTTGAGATGTGTTTGATCAATACCTATTTTATTGAGAGTTTTTTTTTTTAATATGAAGGGATGTTGAATTTTATCAAATGCCTTTTCTGCATCTGTTGAGATAATCATGTAGTTTTGTCATTGGTTTTGTTTATGTGATGGATTATGATGGATTATGTTTGTTGATTTGCATATGTTGAACCAGCCTTGAATTCCAGGGATGAAGCTGACTTGATCGTGGTGGATAAGCTTTTTGATGTGCTGCTGGAGTCAGTTTATCAATAGTTTTTTGAGGATTTTCTCATCAATGTTCATCAGGGATATTGGTCTGAAGTTTTCCTTTCTGTTGTGTCTCTTCCTGGTTTTGGTATCAGGATGATGCTGCCTCCATAAAATGAGTTAGTTAGGAGTCCCTCCTTTACAATTGTTTGAAGTAATTTTAGAAGGAATGCTACCATCTCCTCTTTGCATTTCTGGTAGAATTCAGTTGTGAATCCATCTGGTCCTGGGCTTCTTTTGGTTGGTAGCCTATTAATTACTCCCTCAATTTCAGAGCTTGTTTTGGTCCATTTAGGGATTTATCTTCTTCCTTGTTTAGTCTTGGTGGTATGTGTTCAGTAATTTATACATTTCTTCCAGATTTTCTAGTTTATTTGTGTAGAGGTGTTTATAGTATTCTCTGATGGTAGTTTATATATCTGTGGGGTCAGTGGTGATATCCCCTTTATCATTTTTTATTGTGTCTATTTGATTCTTCTCTCTCTTCTTATTGTCTAGCTAGTGATCTATTTTGTTAATTTTTTCAAAAAAACAACTCCTAAATTCACTGATATTTTGAAGGGTTTTTCATGCCTTTATCTCCTTCAATTCTTCTCTGATCTTAGTTATTTCTTGTTTTCTGTTAGCTGTTGGATTAGTTTGCTCTTGCTTCTCTAACTCTTTTAATTGTAATGTTAGAGTGTTGATTTGAGATATTTCTAGCTTTCTGATGTGGGAGTTTAGTGCTATAATTTCTGTCTTTACACTGCTTTAGCTGTGTCACAGAGGTTCTGGTACATTGACTCTTTGGTTTCAAAGAACTTCTTGATTTCTGCCTTAATTTCATTATTTACCTAGGAGTCATTCAGGAGCAGGTTATTCAATTTCCATGAAAGTGTGTAGTTTTTAGTGAGTTTCTTAATCCTGGGTTCCAATTTGATTGCACTGTGGTCTGAGAGAATGTCTGTTATGATTTCTGTTCTTTTGCATTTGCTGAGGAGTATTTTACCTCCTGTTATGTGGTTGATTTTAGAATATACATGTGGCAGTGAGAATAATGTCTATGCTGTTGATTTGGGGTAGAAAGTTCTTTAGATGTCTACTAGGTCCACTGAGTTCAAGTCCTGGATATCCTTGTGAATTTTCAGAGTCATTAATCTAATACAGTGGAATGGTAAAGTCTCCCACTATTATTATCTGGGAGTCTAAGTCTCTTTGGGGGACTCTAAGAACTTGTTATATGAATCTGGGTGCATCTGTATTGGGTACATATATATTTAGAATAGTTAGCTATTCTTGTTAACAATTCTTGTTAACCATTAGGTAATGCCCTTCTTTGTCTTTTTTTGATCTTTGTTGGTTTAAAGTCTTTTTTGTCAGAGACTAGGATTGAAAGCCCTGTGCTTTTTTATTTTTATTTTTATTTTTTTGCCTTCCATTTGCTTGGTAAATTTGTCTCATTCTCTTTATTTTGAGCCTGTTTATATCTTTGTATGTAAGATGGGTCTCCTGAATACAGCACCCTGATGAGTCTTGACTCCTTATCCAATTTGCCAATCTGTGTCTTTTTAATTGGGGTATTTAGCCTATTTACATTTAAGGGTAGTATTGATATGTGTGAATTTTATCCTGTCATTTTGATACTGTTTGGTTATTTTGCACAGTAGTTGATGCAGTTTCTTCATAGTGTCATTGGTCTTTATATTTTGGTGTGTTTTTGCAGTGATGCGGTTTCTTCATAGTGTCATTGGTCTTTATATTTTGGTGTGTTTTTGCAGTGATGCGGTTTCTTCATAGTGTCATTGGTCTTTATATTTTGGTGTGTTTTTGCAGTGATGTGGTTTCTTCATAGTGTCATTGGTCTTGATATTTTGGTGTGTTTTGGCAGTAATGCGGTTTCTTCATAGTGTCATTGGTCTTGATATTTTGGTGTGTTTTTGCAGTGGCTGGTACCAGCTTTTCCTTTCCATATTTAGGGCTTCTTTCAGGAGTGGTGGCACGGCAAGCCTGGTGGTAACAAAATACCTCAGCATTTGCTTGCCTGGAAAGGATTTTATTTTTCCTTCATTTATGAAGCTTAACTTGGCTGGATATGAAATTCTGGGTTGAAAGTTCTTTTCTTTAAGAATGTTGAATATTAGTCCCCACTCTCTTCTGGCTTCTAGAGTTTTTGATGAGAAGTCTGCTATTAGTCTGATGGGCTTCCCTTTGAAGGTGACCTGTCCTTTCTCTTTGGCTGCCCTTAACAGTTTTTCCTTCATTTTGACCTTGGAGAATCTGGTGATTATGTGTCTTGAGGTTGTTCTTCTCATAGAGCATCTTAATGGTGTTCTCTGTATTTCCTGAATTTGCATGTTGGCCTGTCTTGCTAGGTTAGGGAAGTTCTCTTGGATAATATCCTGAAGTGTGTTTTCCAGCTTGTTTCCATTCTCCCTGTCTCCTTCTGGTACTCCAATCAATTGTAGGTTTGATCTTTTGTGAAGTCCCATATTTCTTGGAGGCTTTGTTCATTCCTTTCTGTTCTTTTTTCTCTATTCTCTGCATGTCTTATTTCAGTAAGGTGGTCTTCAAACTCTTATTTCCTTTCTTCCGCTTGGCGCATTCAGTGTTGATACTTGTGTATGCTTCACGAAGTTCTCATGCTGTGTTTTTCAGCTCCGTCAAGTCATTCATGTTCCTCTCTAAATTGGTTGTTCTAGTTAGCAATTCCTCTAACCTTTTATCAAGGTTCTTTGCTTCTTTGCATTGGGTTAGAACATGCCCTTTTGGTTCATTGTAGTTTTTTGTTGCCCATCTTCTGAAGTCCACTTCTGTCAATTCATCCATCTGTCAATTCATCCATCTGATCCTCCAATGTCCCTTGATTGAGAGACATTGTGATCCTTTGAAGGAGAAGAAGCACTCTGATATTTTGGGTTTCAGCATTTTTTTGCTGATTCTTTCTCATATTTGTGAGTTTGTCTAGTTTCGGTCTTTGAGGCTGCTGACCCTTGGATGGGGTTTTTGTGGGAGGCTTTTTGTTGTCATTGTTGTTGATGTTGTCACTTTCTGCTTATTTTTCTTTCAATAGTCAGCTCCTTCTTCTGTAGGGCTGCTGCATTTTGCTGGGAGTTCACTTCAGGCTCTATTCATCTGGTTTTTGCTCTCATGCCTTGAGATGTCACTCAGGGAGGCTGGAGAGCAGCAAAGATGGATGCCTACTCCTTCTTCTGGGACCTCTGACCTTGAGAGGCACCAACCTGATGCTAGTAGGATTGCTCCTGTACAGGGTGTCTGACAACCCCTGTTGGAGGGTCTCACCCAGTTGGCTGACACAGGGAGCAGGACCAGTTTAACAAAGCACTTTGTCCCCTGGTGGAGAGGGGGTGTTTCGCTGGGGCAAAACCCACTCATTTGGGCTGCCGAGATTCCTCAGAACTACCTCAAGGAGAGGCTAGATATGCTGGTCCACAGAGACTGCAGCCACCCCTCCCCTAGGGGCTCAGGTCTAGAGAGATCCAAATTCTGTCCCTGAGCCTCTGGCTGGAGTTATTAGAGATCCTGCAGGGAAGCCCCACCCACTGAGGAAGGGTGGGTCAGGATTAGGCCTGAAGGGGTACTCTGGCCACAAACTGGCACAGGCGGTGTGTTGACTGTGGGGAGAAGTCTTGGGACCGAGCCGTCCAGCTTCTCTGGCTCCAGCAGGGAAGAAAGTGCAGCCTGGAGCTATAGAATTGGGTACTGCCCTTCCCTCACCCAGGGAGCTTAGTGTGTTAGACAGTTGGGAGTCCCAGTGCTGGCTACTGCCCCTCCCCCAAGGAGCTCAAATGACTTACACAGCAGGCAGCTACAGCCAGTGCTGGTTTCCTGTCCCCTGGAAGTTCAGTAGGCTTAAGCAGTTTCCAGCTGAGAGGCTATAAGAATCTGCGTTTTCTGGGGTTGGGATACTAGGCCCCAGTGGTGTGGGTTAGTAAGTGGGATCTTCTGATCTGTGAGTTGCACAGTTCCGTGGGAAAAGCACAGTTTTCTTGGCTGAGTAGTGTGCTCACTCACTACCTCCCTTGGTTGAGGGGAAGGGTTCCCCTTCTCTGTGTGGCTCTAAGGTGGGCTGCTGTACCACACTGCTGTTGCTTTTCTCCATGGATCACACCAGCCATCTAGTCAATTTTGATGAGAGAACTTGGATACCTTGGTTGCTAATGAAGAATTCACATACATGCTTATTGTGTTTTTTTTTTTTTCAATGGGAGGCACCAAATGCCACTGTTTCTAGGCTGCCATTTTGGCTGTACCCTCAATGGCATCTTATGGACAGTTGTGTTCCAAAGGAGGAATGAGGATAGCTGCTGAGGTCTTAAAAAGCAAGCCTAACTCTAGCCCGGGGCATACAGGTATGAAACAGGAGGATGGACGTTGAAATGCTGTAGTTCTTCTTGTCTGGACCAGCTATATCATTTTACTATTGGTTACATGTTTTTATCTCTGAATGACTTGGTCAGGTGCAGCTTTTGGAGACTTTTTAAAGGTATGAAGAGTCAGCTTGACTACAATGCATGGAGCAAGCTTTAAGTAAAGGACTAAAAACTTATGCTTGGAGAAGTGTAGGCAGACGTATTATCCTACCAGCTTTTAGGGTTTTTAATGACCACAGTGGGCCTACAGCTTACTCCTTGAAATGGTTTCACTCTGTTGCCCAGGTTGTACCGTGGTGCAGTCATAGCACACTGTAGCCTCAAACTCCTGGGCTCAAGGTATTCTCCAACTCAGCCTCCCAAAGGGTTGGGATTATAGGCGTAAGCCACTGCACCCAATCTAAAAGTGGTCTTTGTTGCAGTCAGCTTGATGAATTCTCATGGGATGGAAGATTACACAATGACTTTCAATTTTAATAAATTTCTGTAGTAAAAATTCATTTCCAACCTGATTATTGAAAGCATTCTGATTACTTTCTACATTAGGAATCCTAGCTATAGCTGGAAATGGGTGGGAACATTTTTTATCATTTTATTAATTAGAAGTTGATGTGGGCATAGAGAAGGGGATAAAGAAAAGAGGAGGTTTTCAAAAGACATGTATACATGTCTTTTGTGTGGGCCCTTTCATCCTCAGGTGAAATAGTTTTGGCTTACTGAGAGCTGAAGGAGTGAACTCATGTGCTGGATTAGTTTTCTATCTGCCATCCCTCTCCTCAAGTTTTTGTAAATTGTGTGTACCCCAGTACCAGCACCAGCATCCTTATCCTGCTGTGACAAGCTTTTCTACAGCTTCAGCTAAACAGCACTACCTGCCTAACACCGGTCTGATCCATTCTTCTTCAACTCATTCATTCATTGAGGTGCCATGCTTTATCCTGGGATAAAAACATGATTAGAAGATCATGCTGCAGGGTTTCTCAGAGTTGGTTCTGTTTACTACCTGGATAAGCTTCACCAGAAGAATGTATTAAGGTGCAGATTCCTGGGCTTCACCCACAGAGATTTTGACTCTGCTTTTCTGGGATGAGTCCTGATATTTATGTAGATATTCACTAAATAAGACGTTAACTTACAGACTCACCCATAAGACCTCTGACCTTTTCATAAATATTTACATTTTAAAAATATACAAAAAGAATATATTGTGGTATATAAATCATCAAATTTCATAGGCATCTAATTATTTTGTGTTTTTAAAATATTTTATTTGATTATATTTTACCTTTAGTTTTAGTCTTATGACTTTACATTTCCTCCTTGCAGTTGTTTGCCTCTTGCATGTTGAGATTATTTTGTTATTTATTTATTTATTTTTCAAAGCATATTTCCATCTGATACAGTTAGATATTTGTCCCTGTCCAAAATTCATGTTGAAATGTAATCCCCAGTGTTGTGGGTGGGACCTGGTAGTGGGTGTTTGAATTATGGAGACAGATCCCTCACGAATAGCTTGGGCCATCCCTTTGGTGATAAGTGAGCTCTCACTCTGAGTTCACATGAAATCTGGTCATTTAAAAGTGTATGGTGCCTCCTGTCTCCTGCTCCTGCTGTGTCTCATGAGCTGTCTAGCCCTCTGCCACCTTCTGCCATGACTGGAAACTTCCTGAGGCCTCCACAGAGGCAGATGCCAGTGCTATGCTTCCTGTATAGCCTGCAGAACCATGAGCCAATTAAACCTCTTTTCTTACAAATTACTAAGTGTCAAGTATTTCTTTACAGCAATGCAAGAATGGCCTAAATCACCATCCTATTTTTATCACTGGATCCTCATGAGATATGAATGAGGCGAACCCATTTCAGCTGAGGACACTGAGGCACAGAGATGCTAGGTAATTTGTCTAAGTGACTTACAGCCAGAGCTGTCAACCTCAGTTCTCATTCCAGAGATATTTCTGATTTGACTTGAGGCACTGTCTGCCTTCATGCTTGATCAGATTTGTCTATGATGGATAGAGACCTTTGGAAGCCACCTGGAACCTTCTCCTGCTATTGGGGCATCTAAAACAGGCCAGCTAAAGGAGAGTATCATGTCTAAGCTCCTTGGGAAAAGGCCTTACACTCAGGTGCTCTCCAGAGATGTTCCTCTGCAAGTGACCACCCTGTTCTCTGACTGTCTCCAGCCAAATCTGAATCAGTCCAGGTTTGAGACAGGCTTCCCTGAGGCCCCAGGGCAACTGAATTTCTCTCCTTGAAAGTAGTTAATCACTCTGTCCCCTGTGCAGGCTGGCCTTGATTTATTTCCATCCCTCTACTAGGCACAAGGCCAGCATACTTGTGTCCAGTAAGAGAGAGATGAGGCCGATATGGCGTCTCTTGAGGCATCTTGTGCAGTGGAAAGAAGTCTGGGAGACCTGGCTTTGCATTCTGCATCTGGCTTTGTGACCTTGGACAAGTGGCTTAAACTTTCTGAGCTTTGGTTTCCTCATCTGTGAAATAAGGCTAATAATACATAACTCACTGGGCAATTTTAACACTAAAAATACCATCTGTGAAGCAGTATCTGACCTTGTGGACCAGGGTGGGTGCATGGGGAATACTGATTCTATTTCCCATCTCTCCTTTCAGGGCACTGCTTTTCCTTTCCTCGGGTCTAGTCTGGCAGCAAAGACTCCTCTCTGTAATTGCGAGGATAAACTGTCTCATTACAGAGCAGCTGCACAGTAGCACCCTGCTACTTAATCTTTGTTATTAGCAGGCAATTGTTTTTTAGTTTTGAGTCCATCTTGTTGATCAGAGGTTTTTCTGATACCTTTCTTGGTACCCAAATCGACAGTGACATTATGTTCAGCCACAGCCTTTGGCGATAGCCTCTCTGCTGCTCTTGGTGATCCCAGCCCCAGCTCTCAGAAGGGTGGTGCTTACCCAGGGCCAGGTCCAGCCTGGGCCTCAAAGACCTGCTTCCTCCTCAAGGAGGTACTCCTGACAATCAAGGGATCTTCTGTGTCTTGGTAATGAAAAGCAAGAGAATGCTGGTGCAGCTTCAAAGGGAATTTCTCACTGGGTGAGGAAGAGTGAAGTCCACCAGGTTGACTTGAGCTGCGGAATCCTTTCTTGAGGGAGTGGCTTTCCAAAATCAGGGAAGAAGGGTAGATATTCATCTGATTGTATTTCAGAAAGGCTTTTATTAGCATAAATGTCCTTAAAATGAAAATAGAATTGTGTGCTCATGTTTAAGATTAAACTCTCTCTTGAATTTGTAAAATATAAGCTATTTTTTAGCTTATAAATCAGGCTCTGCTTGTAAGTCAGCATAGATTGCAATATTTTTGTGGGTGTTTGATTTTTTGAGTTTGTTTTTTAGTCTGACCAGGTTATTAGAAACATTTTACAGTTAAAATGTTTGCTTACCATCACTCAAAAATAGGGCTGGAGGAAACTCAAATATCATTGTTCTGTGTTTTAAAGCAAAAATGAAAAAAAGTAGTTTAAGAAAGGCTAGCGTGAGATGCTATCTTCACTGTTTTTGCAGAAAAGAAATGGCAGGAGTGGGGACTGGCTTATTCTTCCCTTGCAGCTCTGAATCCTGTGTTTCCTGACTGTACTCCCCTCAGGAAAGGAGGATGCACAGCTGTATCCACAGCCCTGATACCTCCCCAAGTAACATAAGAGGCACTTTCCACCAGGCAAGTGACTGAAGGCAGAAATGGAAAATCTCACAGCAGGATCACAGGAGAGTTCTTAGCGGAAGAGAGACTATCGTTATACTCCCCAGACTCATTGCCAAAGCTACCTGCCCTGTTGATCTGAAAACGGACTTTTCTTTAATCCAAGTTAGGCCAACAGGGGACTGGAATCAGGTCAGACAGGGGATTAGGGTGTGCAGTATTGCAGAGACCCAAGGAGTTTGGAAATAGGAACTCTCATTGTTTTGTAATGAAGAAGCATTCACGTGAAGTTGAACATTTCCCTTCGTTTCTTTTGTTTCCTTTTTGTGTGTACTATGTAAAATTAAATTCAACTCCTTTTATCAAAAGTACATAATGTAAGTTTTCTTTTTCATCAAATTATTTTGTTTTTCTACCCATCCTTTCATTTATCTATCTATTTATTCTTTAAGTATGCAAATGTGGAAAAAATGATTTTCAACAAAAGATGACACTGTCTCCTCTGCCCCACACTGGTAATATTTTCAGTAAATTTTTGTACTTTTCTGCATTTTCTACTTTTAATAGTTTTGATATATTTTATTTTAAAATCATTTCTTCTTTCCTTTTCTTACTAGTTTCCTACTCTCTCTTCTTTCATTCCTCCTACCTTTCATCCTGCCTGTTTTTCTTCTTTCTTTTGGAAAACAGTGAAGATAGTTTAAATGGTGAAGGTAACCAGCACAGGGAGCACCTCCTGCTCCTCGTGAGGGTCCCCCAGTTTGTAGCCCCTCTAAAATCACTCCTTGCTTCAGCAGCCTGTCTTCTGCTTAGGATGACCAGCTGCGGATGTTTGCTTAGGATAGTCACATTCTATGGCTATGGTCTCAGTATATTATTACTGGTGCTTTCTTTCACTCTCTACAGGTATTGTCCTGTTACTGGTGGGAGGTATCTGTTACTGGGGTGAATCTGTACAGGTCTGCAGCAACCTCAATTCTTGCTTCCTCAGAAGAAAGAATTTGACTAAGGGGCATAAGGCAGAAAAAATGACCAAGACAAGTTTCAGAGCAGGAGTGGACATTTATTAAAAAGCTTTAGAGCAGGAAAGAAAGGAAAGTACACTTGGAAGAGATCCACATGGGTGACATGAAGAACAAGTGTGGTGTTAAACCACGATCCTAGGACTTTGTAGGCTGGCCCACCTGCAGCCAGCCTTCCCATGATTCTTGCCTTAGGGTGGGCTGCCATGTGCACAGTGCCCTCCTTACCCTTGGGAAGTGAGCACATGCAGTGTGTTTAGGAAGTTGTGCACATGCCCATCTGAGGCTTTCTGCCCTTTTCCAGTGGAGTGTCCCTGGAAGGTCCTACTGTGCCATTTTGTCTCAATGCACAGGCTTGGGAAGTCACTTCTCCCTGGCATCTGCATTCAATGAACACTTTAGTGCAAGAGGTACGAGCCAGCAGGAAATGGCCTCTCCCTGGTGCTGGCTGCCAATTTATCACTTTGAGAGAGTCAATGTGATAATTGCCAAAACATCACCTGGCATTCCTTGTGGATCGGGGAGAGCCCTCTCTTGCCCTGCTCATGTCTGTACCAGTCCTGGAGAATAACTTGTCTGGATGCTCTACTTTCACCTCAACACAGGGCCTTAGAGTGGGGACGCAGGCCACCTATTTTATGTTTATGGGCACAGTGAGCCTGGGGCCTGAGAATCTCTGGGGATAACATATGGTACTCCCCTTCCACTAGGGTACAAAATAGGGAGAGAAGCTGCCTTTCACTGTGGCTGCCTCTTGATGCTGAGAAAAAGAAATTCCACAGGACCCAGGCTGCTGGTGCCCAAGGGCTTCCCCCAGAGGATGCCTGTGGGCAGAATGGCTAACAAGTCATTTCAGTAGCATTAGGCTCCTTTGCTGTAATCCCAATCTAAATAGGCTTGTCCTTGTAGAGCAGGAATGAAGTGGTTAGACGTGTTCTGTGTTGGAAGAACCACCACAGATGGAGTTCGCATCTCACTTTCCTTGTCATCTTTAAATGCGCTCACAGTACATACCCCATTACCCCCATGAAAAACCTAATGCTGTCCCTGATGCTCAAAGGGCTGCGGGTCTGGCTTCAAGAAGGAGGCTGCTGCTCCTTTCTGGTTAACAGGCTTTGCTCCTGAAACTGTCAGTGACAGAGAAAGAGGACAGACTCTAGCATGAGGGACTTTGGGCTCTGGTAAGAGATTCTGCAGCCTGTCCCGTCATTGGTGTTTTAAAAAAGCAGTGACTCTTCAGGGAGTCCTCTCTTTCCTTCCTGCCTTCCTTCCTGCCTTCCCTCCCTTCCTCCCTCCCTCTTTCTCTCCCTCCCTCCTTCTTTCCTTCCTTCCTCCCTCTCCTTCCTTCCTTCCTGCCTTCCTTCCTTCCCTCCTTTCCTCATCTTCCTTCTTTCCTTCCGGTCACTTATTTATTAATACTAATAAATAATTATGCAAATAATCCCAAGAATACCTTGTACTTCTGCATCCACTTTAAAACTAAGAGAAATCAGCCTGAGAGGTGGTCACTGACCCAGAAACTGCAGATCCTGTTAGAGAAGGGATGTCTGTCTGACCCTGGAGCTCAAGAAAACATATCACTACTATGTGCTACTGTGTCTCACGTGGAAGAGGCCACAGACTGACAGTGAGTTACCACATAGAGCTTTGGGGCAGTATGGTGTGGCTCATTGGAATATGGATGCTTGAGGAGAGACCAGTGATTGGTCACTAGGGGACCAGAGTGACTGTGCCATATGTGGGTTGGCCAACTCCAAAACTACTGATGTAGGTGAATTAAGCATTTCTTTCCTGAGTGGACTATTCAGTATTCAAGGTAAAGTTCAGGGTCAAAAAGTACTATTTAGCAAAGCAACGTTGTAGCCATAGAGAAAAAAAATGATTCCCCTTTGTCATTAATTCCAGTACTTTTCTTTAGGACCTTAATTTGGACTCACAGCTCCCCCATTAACTATATAAATGGGATTAATGACTTGATTCCAGCAGAGAACATGAAGTACTTAAGGAACTCTTTCAGCCAGATGACATGTTATTATTACCAGTAAGAGGTGGGAATATTAGCATTTATATGGCCCTTTATTTGCAAAGACTATTCTGATGGCTTACTCACATATAGATTATAATCTTAATGGTCATTTTGTGCTCCCCCATTTGTCATGTTTGTATATATTTGCAACATTAAAAAAATATATTACTAAGGACAAACGACATCCATAGAAGCCTGCAGCTGCCTGTCCTGTGTGGTCACAGAATACTTGCTTTCCTGTTGGTCATCCTGACCCCAAAGTCCCCACTCCTAAAGGCCTATGTCGGGGGTTTAGGTTCAGGGATCTTAAATTTAGTTGTCTCCTCTTGGTAGAGAATTAAATTACGTGTTTCTATAGATTATTAATGGGTCTTCTACGTGTGACATTTCCCCACTGAGTGGTAGGGGAGTGGCAGAGTTGGGGTGGCGGCGATATTTGTTTTTAGTTATAAATTTTTAAATTCTTTTTTTCGCTCTATTTTTATAGCCTTTTAATGCATTAAATTAGGCTTAGGCATTTTTGAGTTATTAGATTTTCATTTTTATCAGAGTTTATATATATACCTTATTTATTTATGTATTAATATATCATAGTTGTATAGACTTTGGGGGCACACGTGATATTTTGGTACCTGTATACAATGTGTAATGATCAAAGCTGGGTAGTTAGGATAACCATCACTTCAATCATTTATCTCAGCTTTGGTTGGAAATGTCATAATTCTTCTCTTCTAGCTATTTTGAAATAACAATACATTATTGTTAACTATAATTTTCCTGCTGTACTGTTGAATACTAGAACTTATTCCTTCTATCTAACTGTATTTTTGTATCCATTAACCAACTTCTCTTTTCTCCCTCTTACCTAATTAACCATCGAAGCAGAGTTTATTTGATGTAATACAGGGTAGATACTGGTTTGCCCTGGAAGGTGTCTCCCACATTTTCCTTTGCGATGTCATTTCTAAGAACTCTTTTTCCTGCTTAACAAGGTAGAGGATGATGATAACAACCACAATGGACATATACTGAGTTTTAAGTGTCAAACACTCAGCTAAATACCTTAAGTTCATGATCACGTTTATCCATCACAGTAGTGCTATAAAACAGATTCAGTTATTATCTCCATTTTACAAAGACAGAGCTGAAACTTAGAGTATTAAATGACTTTTCCAGCCAGCTCTCTATCTAATATTCCAACCCAGTTGTCTGCCATTACTTGTAGCTAAACTGCACCTTAAATCTGTTGAATCTCATAACTTAAGAGTTCTGTGCTAGTTTTAGAAAACAATTACCCATAGATTAATTTATGGATTTTTAAGGGACCTTCTCTTCACTCCTTGATGCACTGAGCTAAAAGTCAGAAAATGTCCTCAGCTCTGGCCTTTTTTTTTTTGGTCTTAGCTCTGCTTTTTCTGTGGATGAAAAGAGTCAAACTCTGTGAAATATTTGAAGAGATTTATTCTGAGCTAAATATGAGTGACCATGGCCACTCATATTTAGTGACACAGCTCTGAGGAGGTCCGGAGAACATGTGCCCATGGTGGCTGGGGTGCAGTTTGGTTTTATACATTTTAGGGAGACATGAGACTTCAATCAAATACATTTGAGAAATACATTGGTTTGGCGCAGAAAGGCGGGACAACTCAAAGCAGCGGGAAACTTCTAGCTTATAGGTAGATTGAAAAATTTTCTGGTTGACAATTAGTTGAGTTTATCTAAATACCTTGGATCAATAGAAAGGAATGTCTGGATTAAGAAAAAGGATTGTGGAGACCAATGTTCTAATTTGCAGAGGAACCCTTCAGGTAGCAGGCTTCAGAGAGAATAGGCTGTGAAATGTTTCTCACCAGACTTAAAGTCTGTGTTGACCTTAATCCCCAAGAGGTATAATGAGACATGTCTGACCCCCTGACTTCCCATCACGGCCTGAACCAGTCTCTCAGGTTAAATTTTAAGAGTACCCCGGCTGAGGAGGAAGTCCATTCAGATGGTAAGGGACCTTAGAATTTTATTTTTGGTTTACATATCTAATTTTTTTTCCTTCTAGAATGATGACCTCACCTCCAATTTTCATTTTCCTATTTAGTTTAAAATTTTGAGTTTTCTCCATTTTGTAGTCAGTCCCGTGAATTACAGTGGGCTTTGGAAGTATTACTCTTTACCACTCTTTTGTGTTAACAAAGTAACATCTGTCATCAGCTTCTTATTTTCCTTCTTATGTGTGAACTCCCCAAATCGGAGACAGGTCTCAGTTAACTTAGAAAGTTTATTTTGCCAAGGTTGAGGACGTGCACCTGAGATACAGCCCCAGGAGGTCCTGACATGTACCCAAGGTGGTAGGGGCACAGCTTGGTTTTATACATTTTAGGGAGGCAAGAGACATCAATCAATATTATAAAACGTACATTGGTTCAGTCCAGAAAAGTGGGACAACTTGAAGCAAAAGGCGGGACAACTTGAAGCAGAGAGGGGGCTTCCAGGTCATAGGTAGATAAGAAACAAATTGTTGCATTCTTTTGGGTTTCTGATTAGACTCTCCAAAGGAGGCAATCAGATATGCATTTATCTCAGTGAGCAGAGGGGATATTGAATTACACTTGAGGGGGTGGTACCTTAATATGAAATATGTCAGGAGAAAGTTAAATCTTTACCTGTGTGTGAGGAAGAGGACAATATTAACTTACAGGAATGCACCTTAAGTGGTTGAGTTTCAAGTAAAAGTAGTAAGATTGAGAGTTAATATCTGTTACATGTACTTCCTGAATACTCACACTTAATCCTCTTCTTAGGCATGTGAAATGGATATTAATTCTCATTTTACTAATAAGGAAATAGAAAGCAATTTACCTCATGAGATACAACTGGTCAATGGGGCAGTGGGTTCAAAGGATGCTGTTCTCTTCTGAAAGCCGGTCTTGCCTTGTGGCGGACCTGGGAGGGGACCACAGGTGTGGTTGGGAGCAGCTTCTCCAGGATGGTCAGCCAGAGACATCAACTCACATAGCTGGTCCTAAAGAGACTGAGGATTCCTCTCTCATTTCCTCCCTCCCACTTGGGATGAGAATTTTCCAAGCTGCTTGAGGTGGACAGAGCGTGAGGTGGATTCTTGACCCCGACTAGGAAGCAGATTTCTTTCAGTGATCCAGGGAATCCTAAGACCCAGCTCTCCTTTAGACAGAATTAACTATACTTCCATGCTCAGTAGGTCAGTGGGTCCTACACCAGAAGGGAGGAAGGATCTGAATATTGAGCATCTACTGGATGTACACTCTGTACACTCTGTTTCTCTTTTTCTTGATAGGGGTTTGTGCCTAAGCACATTTTTTTGCTTTTGCTTTTGCTTTTGTTTTTGTTTGCAGGGAACATATCACTGGAGATATACGTTAGAGAGCCCACTGAGCTTGGCTATTATCTGGCCTTCATCCACAACATAAGGTGTTAGATCAAAGCTTCCATGAGCCAGAAGATTTTTGAAACTCTTGAAAATGCACACAGATGGGAAATGGTACTTCTGGGAACAATGTTGCCCCTGCTTTCCACCTGAATGACATCTTTTACTTCTCAGCATTCCCTCAAGGGACTCTTTAGGTGTTATTGACACCTGGCTCCAAAGGTGAAAGACCACATGGATCTGAGTCCTTTCATTTCTACTGCCCACTGAAAGGCAAAAAAGAAACATTCTGTGGCTGAGCAGTTGCTGAAATGACCAGGAAATTTGTGTCACTCTGATGCTGTATGGAATGGAGTCCTTCAGGAAAAGAGGGGAATGCCCACAATGCCTCCACCCCATCCTGATGCAGCTATGATTATAACAGCCTTGCCATCTTCCACAGAAAAATGCAGCTCTGGAGGTCTGTGTCACCTTAGTGCTCTCAATGCAATGTGTAGCACTGAGTTACATTTCTTAGGCTTCTTCCTGAACAGACTGAAAGTCCATCAAGCCCTATGGAAGGATCACCAGAGAAGCCTGAAGTTGAGCTCATTTCCCTGTCTCCAAAGAAAGTGTGTGGAACGTTTTGGCAGTGAGGCCTTCACATGGTCAAAACCCACTGCAAACTCTACCCTCCACATACATGGCAGACATTAGGGAACTCTCCTCCTCTGGGCTTTTTTTTTCCTTTTAATTATGCAGCTCTGCATTATCATTGATTCTCAGCTGGTAACTAAGCATTTGGGTAATGGAATGGGTTTTATTTTTATGTCAACCTACTTCTGATTTAGAGTTGAAGATGTGATACAATCAGGCATCAGTTTAAAAAAACGTTCTGTACAAGGGGAGTGAAGACCAGTTGCCATGATGACCAGGGAGATGTCCTTCGTGCTGCTGACAGCACTCTGGGCTGCATTGTGTTTCCTTTCCAACTGAAACCTTGATGGCACTCTTATTCAGCCTCACCTGTTCTCCCACTTATGACACAATTTGCAAGAAAAATATGTACATATATCTCTTATAACAACAACCACTTACTGATTGCCTATGATGCAGGGCTGCTATGGGTTACTTTTATTCAGCTTGCAAACTGGGGCAAAAAGCCAGCCGCACTGTAGATGCCAGGCTGTCCACCTGGAGCAAGTCTGTATTGTCTAATTCATGAGGACCCACATGGGCCCACAGCAGGCCTGTTCCAATGTAAGCACATCGAAGAAGTTTATAAACACCACTGTGTTTAACCTGCACAAAAGATGAGCAACAGAGATATTATCATCCTCACTTTACAGTGGGAGAAATTGACTTGTAGGAGTAAAATTACCTGCTCAGGTTTTCATGGTATAGAGAAGTGGAGAGGGTATGGAAAAGGAGGAAGACTGGAATGTATCCAATAATGTTGAATTGAAATTATAGATATTAGTATGAACTCAAGGTTTTTAAAAAGTAGATATAGAAACAAATGTAAGCTAACAGCAGCAACATGCTACTAGCAATAAATATATTTAGCATCCAGATCATTGTTTCTAAATATTATTTTCACTCTAGAAACCAGGTTTCCTTGAGGCAAATGTCTATTTTGGGGCTGGAGTAAAGAAGGTACAAAATGAGCCTGAAACATACTATTTTGCCAGAAAGTGAAAAGTGCTGAAGGAATGATGGAGAAATTCCCAAAGCACACTGAATCCAGCTAGAGGGGCCCACTGGCCACATTAACAATAAAATGGAAAGTGATCCATTGAACAAAATAAAAACGCATGACACCACAATGATGAAAACAAACAAACAAACAAACAAATAAATAATATAAAGAGCTTCATTACTGAAACAAAGCAATGATTGGTCCAAAGCTACATAGTCAGGTTTCAAACTACCATCTGTGTTCTTGCAGAACGTATGTTTATTCTTGAGTCATGGGACTTCTCTGCTGTAACAGAAAGGTGACTTCCGAGGGAAAAGGTGGCATCTTCACTTAGTGGGACTAGATTCAAGATGGACTTGCCCATGACATCCTCTCCAGTCTGATACTTGGCATATAATTTTTTGAGGTCATTTCCAAAGCATTAGCCAGAGAGCAGGCATCCTTTAGGAAAATAAACTTGGTATTCAGTTGACCCTTCTGCACCTTTGCTTTTAGAGTTGACACACGGATTCTGTCCTCATCAGAAATATGACTGTGAGAAGAGGGAGAAGGAGGAGGAGGAGAAAGAGGGAGGAGAAAGAAGAAGAAAAGAAGAGGAAGAAGAAGAGGAAGAGGAAGAAAAAAGGAAGCAGCAGCAGCAGCAGAAGAAGGAGGAAGAGGGGAGGAGAACAGGAGGAGGGGAGAAGGAGAAGAAGAAGACAGAGGACGAGGAGAAGAAGAAAAGAACAACAATAAGAATAACAAGAGGAAAGAAGAAGAGGAGGAGGAATAAGAGGAAAAAGAAGAGGAAGAAGAAGAGGTGAGGAGAGGAAGGAAGAAGTAGGAGGAGGAAGAGAAAAGAAGAAGAACAACAACAATAACAAGAATAAGAAAGAGGAGGAGGAAGAAGAAGAGAAAGAAGAAGAGAATAATAATAAGAAGCAGCGGAAGAGATGGAGGTGGAAGAAGAAGATTGCAAACAAACAAACCCAAGCTCAAGTAAAATCACTGGAGGGAGGTGTTTGGTAAGGCTAAAGCAAGGTTTCAAGAAAGAGCTGAACGTTAGGCCCTGGGAAGATCAGGAAGCAAATCTTCTGCAAAGTTGCTCTGGGATGTGATGGATTTTGCCATCTTCCTTTTCATGGCTTCCTGGAGTCTGTCTGCTGCTCTGCTCTGATTTACCCTGATCTGTTCTTCTGGAACTCTGCCCTTCCTAGGAATGTTGTACATAAGAGGTACTAGGGCACATTCAGAAGTTTAACTTTCCTATCTGAAACTTCCTTTTGTGTTTCTTGGTTGAAATTCCCAGTGCAAAGAGTGTCATTAACTTTATTCATTTTTTAATGCCAAGCAGCATCCAGTCCATGGATGGGCCACCTTTACTTAGGTGTTTCCTCATCGTTTAGTAAGCTGACCCTAGTCCGAGGGGGTGGGTGGGATAAATGAGTCACATATTAAAGTACACACTCTGTACGGATTGCTGGTGGGGAGTTCCCTAGTGCAGATGACTGGGTCTCAATATAACCAAAAAGCAGCTAGGGTCGCTGTAACCGCATTTCCGTTATAGTGATAAGTTTGATAAGAGAGAAAAGTAATCTTTCAGCAAGGAGGAAGAGACTAGAGTGGCTGCTCTGGTTTTGCATCCTTTGGTGTCCCTTGACTGCTGCTCATTTAAGAATTTTAGGACTCCTGTTGTGTGTGGTCAGGGGACCTAGACTGAAGGGGCTCCCATACTTGTGGGCAACTCTGAAACTACTCTAGGCGTTATTTCCACTCTCTGCTTGAGATCTCTTCCCCCATCTATTTCCTTTGGTTGAAGCCTCCTTGGACATCCCTCCTCCCTGCACTGGCCCTGTTGGGGTTGCAATCAAGTCTCAGATGCTCTTCTTGACCAAGAAGTCCCTTAAGTTGTTAATTTTATAAGCATCCTTTAGTCCTACTTGATCACATCCAGTCTTGACATTTTGCTTCCTATTTTTGACTGTTAGTAATGGCTAACATTTACTGAGGACTTATTACGTGCCAGGCATTAGGGTAAGCTCTCTTTTTGCATTAACTTATTTAATACCCATGAGGCATTCTACCTACTTTACAGATGGTGAAATAAAGTTTAAGAAAATTAAATAACTTGCCAAAGCTAGCACAACTATTAAATGGCCAAGATAGAGTTCAAACCTTTTATGTCTGAATATATGAGCCTATAAATTTCTGCCTTGCAGTATACTTGTCAGCAGCAAAGAGCCTAGCACTCTCTGTGTATCGTGTTTCCATTTTTCCAGCTCTGAAATATGTTTAAGGTTGGTCTCCTCACCTCAGCTGCCACTGAGTATCTATCTCTTGAGTTTCAGACTTGAGCCTAGTTGGAAGCACAAAGGCAGTTCTTGGACACTGTTCTCTGTCCAGAATTCCTTTGTAGTTTAATTCTCGGGCGCATCAAACACAAGCTGTAATTTTGTTATTTTTTCCCACTCAGCTCCAGATTGGCTTTCAAGAAGAAGTTGTTTAATGGTTTTCTTCTAAACTCTAGACCCCTAAATTTCAGCTGACAATAATGGGCAACATCATACACCTAACACAAATTCCGAAGTAACCAGCCCTGTCAGAAGAGGTAAATGCAATTATATGGCTCACAATTATATGGGACATTTAAGGACGACTAAGCTCTTAGCACTCTTGCCCGTATGTTGAAATTGTCATTTGACAAAAATTTGACAATTTTTCTTTTTTGACAAAAAGTTCAGATCTAGCATAAGTTCCCTGTGCTCCATTAAACTCACAATGGTAGATTTATGTAATAGTGCAAACTCTTATTGAGTAACAACAGGGGCACTGGATTCAGACAAACTCAATTCCTAGCACTACTGCTATAGGGCTTTGGACAAATAATTTGATCGCTATAAATCTCAGTTTCTTCACCTGTAAAAGGATGGTGGTAGAATATTTATATCCAGCTTACAAAGCTGTGATGAGAATTTAAAAAGACACAGTACTCAACACTGTACTTGGCACATAGTATATACCCCAAATCATGGTTACTGTAAGACCTTTACTACTATCATGAGTAATAATTTCAAACTGAAGTTATTACAAAAACATCGATGTCCAGGACACCCAGGTAACACTAATCTTTCAGCAATGCCTCATGCCTTTTCCTCTTATGTAAGTTTCTTCCTTGTTTCTGGAATTAAATGAGGTCATCGAAGTCCAGACAAGATTTCCTCAGGAGAAGCTTCCCCTTCAGTGAGTCAGGATGAGCACAGAGGATTGTGACTGCATTAGACAGGAACCTGGATGAGCAAGGGCGAATCTGATCATACAGCTCAGAACGTGCGTCTTTGCAGAGGTGCGGCCTGGCTGAGCTCTTCCAACACAGGGCCTCAGGGCTTTTTTTTTTTTTCCTCTTCAAACAACGGCGTACTAGAACTGATGAAAATTAAAGAACACCTCTAAAATCTGCCACTTTCATTTAATAAAGTAACAGGTGGCACCTGAACTGACTAATGATGTCAAAGCCTTTCATTTGTGGCGAGCTAATTTTCTCTGAACATGGAAGGCTAGTCTTAAAATAAGATGAATGTCCTTCCCTACCTGGTTCATTCTAAGCGTGGTGCCACAATTAATGAAAACAGCCAGACATTTCCACTGCTAACCTGTCAAATAAAAATTCCCATCTTGAGAGGTATGGGCAGCTTCAAAGCTTGTGGCTCTTTGTTTGTACCCATATCCTTCCAACCTCTTCGGACTAAATGTCTGGTTAAAAATGAATAGGGCTCACGCCTGTAATCCCAGCACTTTGGGAGGCCAAGGCGGGCGGATCACGAGGTCAAGAGATCGAGACCATCCTGGCCAACATGGTGAAACCCTGTCTCTACTAAAAGTACAAAAAATTAGTCAGGCATGGTGGTGCGTGCCTGTGGTCCCAGCTACTCGGGAGGCTGAGGCAGGAGAATTGCTTGAAACCGGAAAATGGAAGTTGCAGTGAGCTGGGATCTCGCCACTGCACTCCAGCCTGGCAATAGAGTGAGACTCTGTCTTAAAAAAAAAAAAAAATGAATAAGGAAGGGCAAAGTTTGTGTACCTACAGCTGAAAGACCTGGGGAGAGGCAAAATGTTATTATGTTTTCCAGTGATTATTTATTTAAGAAACCCAGAATATACCTGAGATTGTAAAGCCTTATACACCATCTCTGATGAAACGGCAAGTTTCCCTGACAAATACAATTTTGGAAATCGCTTAAAGAAATAGTCTTCTAAACAATTAGAAGTTATTAAGTACCTGGTATAGTCAGTATCTTGCTTAGATTGTTCTTCAAATCAAAAGAAGAAAATTTCCTTCATAAACATATTGTTACTTTTGGGACTAGTATGTAACTAGAATCTCAGTCCAGTAAAAGATAATACTGATAACAAATATTTAAATAAGATTTTATATATCCACATTCACTACTTTGTTAGCTGCCCACAGAGGAAAGTGAGTTGGTGTAGTGTTTCTGATAGTGTAGTGGACAGATGTACTGCAATAGATTCTGCTGGTTTTGGTCATGCAAGAATGTTTAAAATGCACATGATGAGCCTCTTTCAGAATCTACTGAGATACAATATCCATGGATTTTGGACTGGGAACCTCCATTGTCCTCCAGCTTTACAGGTGATTCTTCTGTATTACTTGTAATTAAGGAGTATTTCTGATTATTCTTTTCCTGTGAAGAGAGCTCCTTGAGTGCAGCTCTCGGCTTTTCGACACCTTTTTGCTGACTCCAGCTCAAGAAATGTGGAATAATATACCTTATTGTAATTTTGCAAAGAATAATCAGAGCATGCTTCGGTTAACTCCATTACCTGTTATCCTAGAGAGGTAACTGCCTTCAGAAAGAAGATCAGTATGTGGCCCAGGCACAGTGCTCACACTTGTAATCCCAGCACTTTTGGAGGTTGAGGCGGGCAGATCATCTAAGGTTGGGAGTTCAAGACCAGCCTTACCAACATGGAGAAACCTTGTCTCTACTAAAAGTACAAGAATTAGCTGGGTGTGGTGGCATGCACCTGTAGTCCCAGCTACTCAGGAGGCTGAGGCAGGAGAATTGCTTGAACCCAGAAGACGGAGGTTGCAGTGAGCCAAGATCATGCCACTGTACTCCAGCCTGGCAACAGAGTGAGACTCTGTCTCAAAAACAAAAACAAAAATAAAAACAAAAACAAAAAAAGGAGATCAGTATGTGGAGACAACCAACCCCAAACCCCCATTCACTCTGGTTGGAGAAACAACTGTATTTTAAAATGTGCTCTTTTCTTTTCTTTTTTTCTTTTTCAATAACAAAGTAAAAACTGACACGTTTCTTATTTTCCTATTGAATGGTAAATTCTCTTTCTTCTGTCAACTCTCCCTGTTTCCTCCAACTCTCTACAAAATTTTGCTGTCTTTTCAAGGTTATTTACATTTGATTCTTGAACAATGTGAGGGTTAGGGGTGCCAACTTCCTGCACAGTAAAATATGCTCATATAACTTAGTCCCCAAACTTAACTATTGAGAGCCTACTGTTGACTTACCAATAACATAAACAGCCAATAAAGGCATTTTATGTTTAACTTGTTGCGTACTATATTCTTACAATAAAGTGAGTAAGAAAATTTTATTAGGAAAATAAGGAAGAGAAAATGTATTTACTACTTATTAAGTGGAAGCAAATCATCATAAAAGTCTTTAACCTCATTGTTTTCAATTTGAGAGGGCTGAAGAGGAGAAGAGGGATTGGTTTGTTTTCTCAGAGGCAGAGTCTATGCATAGACAAAAAACAGATATTTCAGGCAACGTAAGCTGTGAGCCTAGTTTTTAAAACCATTTGTAATGATATGGAGCAATTTCATCATGGCAGTGCAGCATCATGAATGAAGATTTGGGCCCTTTGTTATGGTTCATTTTTGGAGTCCTAACTCTGTCATATATTAGCAGTGTTGTGTGGAGCATATTGCACATTCCATAGGCCTGTATAATGAATGGCTAGTGTGTGTGATTTCTAATATCAATAGGATGCCATTCTATAGAATCATCAAGAAATATTAATGGCTAAACTGAGCATCAGTTCCTGTTTCTGCCCTTTTACCTGTAGTGTGTTCATCAAGTTGTCTACTTTCTCTAAACCTCTTTGTCTTATACTTAAAAATGACTGCCCTATATTCCTACAGACAGTGTGGGTGCAAGAAAAAAGTCATTATTATAGATACCTTTGAAAATTTTAAAATTCTTTGGAAATATGGGCCATAATAGTAATTAAAAAATATTCTATTAGTACTTTTTTTCTAGCAGACACAAATATATGTGTTAAGTATGGAGAATGCTTACTTTTGCTATTAACCCTTAGCTTCAAACAAATATTCATTCTTTCATTCCAATTAAGGATGTGGACATGTGCTTCACCTTCTAAGTAACTCACTAAAACTCCTATGCCAGCCATGCAATCCTTTCCTTTGTGTTCCCTTTGGCCAATCATTAATTGTTTTTTTTAAATCCAGCTGCAAACACCTGTCCATTGCAACCAGATTGAAAAAATTTCATTCTACAATAAATAAGTAGTTGTTTTTTATAAAAACTTTTAGGTTCATGGGTACATGTGCAGGTTTGTTATACAGGTAAATCATGTTGGGGGTGGTTGGTGTACAGATTATTTCGTCACTGAGGTACTAAGCCTACTATCCAATAGTTATTTTTCCTGATCTTCTCCCTCCTCCCACCTTCCACCCTCAAGTAAGCCCCAGTGTCTGTTGTTCCCTTCTTTGTGTCCTTGTGTTATCATCATTCAGTTCCTACTTATAAATGAGAACACATAGTATTTTTTTTCTGTTCCTGTGTTAGTTTGCTAAGGATAATGGCCTCCAGCTCCATCTGTGTTGTCACAAAGGATGTGATCTCATTCTTTTTTATGACTACATAGTATTCCTTGATATATATGTATACCACATTATATTTATCCAGTCTGCTGTTGATGGGCATTTAGGTTGATTCCACATCTTTATTATTTTGAATAATGATGCAGTGAACATATACAAGTATGTGTCTTTATGATACAACAATTGATATAACTTTTGGTATATACCTGGTAATGGGATTGTTGGATCAAATGGTAGCTCTGTTTTCAGCTCTTTGAGGAATTACCATATGCTTTCCACAATAGTTGAATACACTCCTACAAACAGTATAGGGATAACAAATAGAGGGATAATAAATATCCCTCTTTTCTGTAACCTCAACAGCATCCGTAATTTTTTGACTTTTTATAATAGCCATTCTGACTGGTGTGAATGATCTCACAGTGTGGTTTTGATTTGCGTTTCTTTAATAATCAGTGATATTGAGCTTTATTTCATATGCTTGTCAGCCACATGTATGTCTTCTCTTGAAAAGTGTCTGTTCATGTCTTTTGCCCACTTTTTAATGGGATTTTGTTTTTCTTGTAAACTTGTTTAAGTTCTTCATAGACGCCGGATATTAGACTATATCTTATATAAGAATAACATTGAATCTGTACATTGCTTGGGCAGCATGGCTATTTTAATGATATTGACTCTTCCTATCCATGAGCATGAAATGTTTTTCCATTTGTTTGTTTCATCTCTGATTTCGCTGAGCAGTGTTTTGTAATTCTCATTGTGGAACTCTTTCACCTCCCTGGCTAGCTGTATTCCTAAGTATTTTATTCTTTTTGTGACAATTGGGAATAAGATTGTGTACCTGGATCACTCTTGGCTTAGCTGTTTTTGGTGTATAGAAATACTAGTAATATTTATGCATTGATTTTTGTATTCTGAAACTTTACTAAAGATGTTAATCAACTGAAGGAGCTTTTAGGCCAATCTTATGGGGTTTTCTAGAAGTAGAAAAGAAAACAGAAAACCTAGAAGAGAAGGAAAATTCCTGGACACATACACCCTCGTAAGATTGAACCAGGAAGAAACTGATTCCCTGAATAGATCAATAATGAGCTCCAAAATTTAATCAGTAATAAACAGCCTACCATAAATAAATAAATAAATAAAATGCCCAGGACCAGGCAGATTCACAGTGAAATTCTACCAGATGTACAAAGAAGAGTTGATACCATTCTTACTGAAATTATTCCAAAAAAATTGAGAAAGAGGGACTCCTCCTTAACTCATTCTAGGAGGTCAGCATCATTCTGATACCAAAACCTGGCAGAGACACAACAGCAACTAACCAATATGCTTAATGAGCATTGATGCAAAAATCCTCACAAAATACTTGCAAACTGAATTCAGCAACACATCAAAAAGCTAATACACCATGATCAAGTTAGCTTTATCTCTGGGATACAAGGTTGGTTCAACATATACAATTCAACAATTATGATTCAACACATAAACAGAACTAAAGACAAAAACCAAATGATTATATCTTGATAGATGTAGAAAAGGCTTTCAATAAATTCAACATCACTTCATGGTAGAAACTCTGTTGGGCATGGTGGCTCACACCTATAATCCCAACACTTTGGAAGGCCAAGGTGGGTAGATTGCTTAAGCCTCAGGAGTTTTAGACCAGCTGGGCAACATGGAAAAGAACCCATCTCTACAAAACAATACAAAAAGTAGCCAGGTGTGTCAGTGTGCACCTGTATTCCTAGCTACCCAGGAGGCTGAGGCAGGAGGATTCATTGAGCCTGGGAAGTCAAGGCTGCAGTGAGCCATGATTATGCCACTGTACTCCAGCCTGCATGACAGAACAAGACCTTGTCTAAAAACAAAAGCAAAACTCTTAATAAATTATGTTTTGAAGGAATATATCTCAAAATAGCAGCCATCTGTGACAAACCCACAGCCAACATCACACCGAATGGACAAAAACTGGAAGCATTTCTCTTAAAAACTGGGACAAGACAAGGATGCTGTCTCTCACTGTTCCTATTCAACATAGTATTGGGAGTCCTGGCCAGAGCAATCAGGCAAGAAAAGTAAATAAAGTGCATCCAACTAGGTAAAGAAAAGGTCAAACTATTGCTGCTTGCAGATCAAATGATTCTGTATATAGAATAATTTGCTGTTTACATTTTTGATACTCTTATTCCACTGTACACTCCTTAAGGAAGGGACCAGATGTTATGTTTTTATTTTGTACAACTCTAGATTCTGTCACAATGCTAAGCAAATAATGTGTGCTAGATAAAAGTATGTGTTGAATAGAGTTGAAATCATTTTTTTGAATTATGTAGGCTATATATATATTTGTTAAACTAGGAGGATCTTGAAAAGTATAAGTAAATTCAAAGAATTTGTAATATGTTCACCAAAAGCCATCAGTTTTAATGTTTTTTTTTTCAAGAGAAAGCTTTATCAAGGTACAAATTGCATACCATAAATATAATATATGTAGAGTTCAATGCATTTTCTTAAATTTATTCATTTGTGCAACAATCACCACATCGAGTTTTAGAACACACCAATCATCTGAAAAAGTTTCTTTCTACCCATTTAAATCATATTATAATAATATACATAGAATTTCATTTTTAGAAAAAGAAAAAATCCTAATACAAATATTTTCCCCATGGAATTAGGGACATAAAATATAAACATTGGAATCACTGCTTTATAATCTACAAATGATGTGCCCAAATTACCTTCTAATTTTATTCCAATATAAACTACAAATATATTAGAGAAAAAAATCTTTGCATATACATTTCTGAAATAAAACAAAATGTTTAATATTGATTACCGTAGCTAGAATCACTGAATTTTGCCATATTACATAGGTAATCGTTTTTCAAATATTTACATTTTCCTTTTCCCAAATAAGCATTAAGAGTGATTATTGCCACTTTTGAGTATAACCAATATTTGTAATTATATAAAATTATTTAAACTTTTGCAAATGTTAAGGATGATTTCAGAGGACGTGAACATTGGTTGAAGTTGGGGCTGATGTATATAGTTTTGAACAATTTGTGTGCTCCTGCTTGAGAGTGCCCTTAGGGCTGAGAGCAGCCGTGTTGAATCATCAAGCTCTACACACAGGGCTGTGTCTGCCCGTGCCCTTTGTCTACATCACACAAAGGCATGCTCTGCTCTCTAAGCCCTGTGCTCATTGAGAGAGAACACTTCTAATTGGTACAAAGGCTTCCTATGGACCAGCTCGGGCCCTGATTGGGGTTTTCAGGATAAAGCAGTTGCAATCTGAATCCTTGCTTGCTCTGCAAGAACCACTTTATGGAACTAGCCAAGCTCAACTGTAGAGACTAACATGTAGAGGGTCAGGTAAACAGAGCCGTCTATTTGGGGAGCTTGGAAGGCTGCTAACTTGGTTGTCAAAGTTCTCCACAATTGACTTGTCCAACCTCATCTCTCACTGAAGTTCCTTTGGGGTTTCCCTCCTGCCACCCATACCTGCTGACACCTTCATGGTGAATTTCCTCTTTCTACTGCTATCATCCATTCCACTGTCCATCCAACACTCTCCATCCTTCAAGATTTGCCTCACGGTCTTAGAATGTGGAATCCTCTCTTGTTGCTCCAATGCTCAACTATTCTGGGTGTGTAATTATTATCTTACCTTTCCCTTTGAATTCATTGCATTTCTGACCTCATATCATGTGGTAGTAATAAAGTGCACATGATCTGAAGCTGACTGGGCTTGAAATCTGGCTCTGATAATTAACCAACAGAGAGGCCTTGGAAAGTTTCCAAATCTCTCTTTACCTTAGTTTTCTTGTGTGTAAAACTGAAATAATAGTACCTACATCTTTGAGTTGTTATGACAATCAGCAAGTTAGTACCTAGCAAATGTTTTTCTTTCTTTTATGTGAATTACTTTGTTTTGCCAAATACATTGTAAGCTATTTGAAAGCAGTAAAGAAAAATAAGTTGGGATAGGTTGTGACTCACTAAGCCCAGAGCTAGACTTGCAATCTATTGATTCTCAGCTCTGTGTTCCTTTGACTTCTGCCATTTTGTCTGACGTCAATAATTTTTTTTTTATAATGAAGTAGTGATAATATTGATAGTCATAATTAAGATGTCTTCAAAGTGTATTATGTGCAGCTTTTAAAATTTGTTCAAGTAAGTCTTTTCTTTATGCTTATACATAAATGAGAGATCATGAATTTTCTTTTATCTATTATGAATTTATTATTTATTATTTTATTATAACCCAGATATTTTCTTCTCTTTCCCCCCAAGTATCCTCTCCTATCCTAGGAAATATGTTTTTAGTGCTATGTTTTCTTAACTTTAAATAAAATTACAAGAGGGGGTGTTCAATCAAAACAAATCTAATTGGCTACAAATATAACTACAACCTCATTTCATCCATATTATTAGAACAGTTAATTGGACCTGCAGAGCCACCAGCTAAATCATTGATTTATGCAAACAGTGAATCTAATTTTCTCTAAAACATCATTTTGCAGGAACAGTAAAACAAGATAGGAAGGAGAAATGATTCTGAGTGCAACTATAAAAGATCAATTTGGTTTCAATTATCTGCCTTTGCCAGATAGGCAGGGAAAAAATATTACCACATTATTGAAATGATAGAAAAGTATACACACACACACACACACACATAATTTCTTTCACATTGAAAGAGCAAAAACAATAAAATAAATAATAAATTTCACACTGCAGCTGAATTCAGCCAGAATCAGCAGGGATGGACTTCCCCTCTTTCCCATCCTTCTTCATCCAAATCTTTTATAAATATTGTCTTTAAGAGTTTAGGGAATTAACACAGAGGTGAGAATGTTTTTTTCTTTTTATTTAATATGACCTATTTATATATTTATATATATAAATTTATATATATATATATATATATATATATATATATATATATATATCCTTCAGGGAAAAAAAAAGAAAAAAAAACAAGGTAAAATTATATTTATTCGGACTTCAGTCACTTGGAATCTGTACAATTCAGATTAGTTACCTGCTCTGCCTTTGGCAAGTCAGGAAATCTTTTTAAATCTCACTTTTTTTCCCCCTGCGAAAGGGGTGAAAAGTCACACATAATGTCTACATGAGAATGTACTGGTAAGCTGTGTTACACTGCATGAATATGAGAAAACAGCATGAGAATGAAATTTTTAAAATTCAAGCAAATATTACAGAGGAAATATCTTTTATTTTTAAAGGTCTATTTTTAGTCACTCTGGGGGCATTTTTGTTTTTTGTTTTTTTTTTTTTTTTTTTTTTTTACATCCTAACAGTAAATATGCTCATGTAAAAGCTTCATAATGAGTTTACTAAACAAGGTGCTCTCGGTGGAGTATTTTCCCATAATATTTAATCAGATTTGAGTTATTGTACCTTTTAAATGTGTCTCATACTTTTTCTCCTTTTCGCAAAGTCAAAATGATGGTCATTTAGTTAATGCAAATTCATGTCTTCTGCTTTTTGTTTGCCACACCTTAGTTGTCAAGTCTCAGATTTGCAAATCTGGGTTGAATCACAAATTTCTGTTGTCTTATGGAAAGAACGTTCCTTTCTGTAAATCTTCTAAACTTCTTTTATTCTTTGGCACTTCTTTAGGCAGAAAAAAAAAAAAAAAAAACCAAATGGGGAAATTGCGTCCTCATTCCTAGTTCATTATTGGTATAGCATTTTATGGGCTACCAAGTGCTGTAGCATATTTTATAAACATTTGAAGTCTTTTTCACATATTATTTGGTGTCTGGAGATTTTTCCTTAGCATATTATTCAGTGTATGTGTCTGGAAACAATCAGTAACCCTCCCCCTTATTTGATCTGCTTGCTATGGGGCTCTGGGTATGCTTTGAATAAATAATGCTAAATCCCATCTTCCCAAGGTCTGTACTCAAACATGATTACTAAGACTACATTCAGCCTCATGCTGCAAGGTGCATGGAATAGAAGAAAGGCAATCTTTAATTATTAGTGCTATGGGCCATAATTGTTATAAAAATATTTAAGAAGCTTAAAATCCAGAAGAGGAGACAAACTGTATGCATACAATAATTAACAAATAAATGCAGGAGCTGGCCAAGAGATACACATATAAATCAAATTGTCAATGGAGGCAAGAAATAAATCACTGAAGCATATAATACTTGGAGATGGCATTTTGGAAGAAAGAGGACATTCAGTAAACTTCATGGGATTAGTAGGGATTTAATAGGATTAAATGTGGAAGAAAAGTTGTTCGGATTGAAGTTTGAGATATGGGACCATAAGAACAAAATTGCTTTGGGTCGAATCTTTATAGGATGACACTTCTTTTTTGGCTTTGCTTTTTCAGAAGACACATTTTATTATATGATTGATTGGGGCTGTCCCTTTGTATGTAATTTTAATAAACTCTTATTGTTGTATCTGACTATCAGAAGAAAAGGAATCTGTTCTTCTGGAAGGCTTTCCTCACACCCCCAGCTAACTGCTTCCTATAGATGGTTTCTAAATAATTATCTTTTAAATATATACCCCTACTTCCAACCAGAGCCACAACTGATTGGTCCAAGAGTGGGTACCACACTGGATCAATAATTCTCTTGCCCAGGAATTTGAACTTGGAAACAGGAAGAATGTTAGCCAGTCTTCCTCTGGTACTGAAACTGTTAAGATATAAACCTCGTGGGCTCTTGGTAGTCATTCTTGGCCAGATAGAGCAACCTACTCTACAGTAAGAGAAAGAAGGAGGCTGACTCACAGAAAGAAACAGAGTAAGAGAGACAGAGAAGAGCATCCTGCTAGATCCCAGGTTTCTGAGATCTGATCATTACCCTTCCCTTGGTTTCATGATATATTTCTGCTATTCTTCAGTGAATTTTCTTTTCTGCTTAAGAAAGTTAAAGTGTTTTATTTTTCCTCACTCCCTTAAAAAGTCTTTCTTATACTTTAACAAATTCACAATTAAATTAGGAATTGCCTTTATGTAAATTAGAAAAAGGCTCTTCCTCCAGCCTGACTCAGTCTCATGGGTTCAGGGATTGTTGAAGGGAGTAGGAATAGATTCTAGCCCCTCTTGCATCCTCAGCAATGAGCTCTTAAACAGTAAATATGCAGAGGCATATGTGGCAACCCTACAGAGGCCGTGGGTCCTCAGCCTTTGATGTGAACCCATTTTGGTTTAGAATTCCCCCTCCATTTCCTCAACTCTTTGCTGTGGCTTTATAGTCCTACAAAGCATCCTAAAATGTTCACCCATTCCTATCATTCCATGGTCATAGGTTGGTTATCTAGGTGATAACCAACCTCAGGAAATGGTTCTGGTCACTTCTGTTCATAGTGGCTTCTGTAATAATTCACATACATTAAAACTCTTGTGAGGCATAGAGATCAATGAATAGGAATGGAAATTGTTTATAGGAATAAAACAATATGTGCCAAGAATTGTAAGTGGCTTGTTTACCTTCTTCCTTGTAATTTAAATTTTTTGAGCAAGAAAAGAAAAGTCAGTCGCTAAATCATAAATACTTGTAGTGAAACTAAACTGGGATACAAAATATCCCCAAGGATATTGCAAATTGGTATCTACACCTTACATTGTGGAAACAAGTTAATTCATAATGCAAACAGAATGTAGCAACAAGGAAAGTTATGCATGGGTAGATTTGGTCATGTGTCAAGCTGGTATATTAACTACTCTGTAAACAGGCACCAGACATAGCCAGAAAATCCTGCCAAAGCAAGGAGATGTTCTGCTCTGAGGTCTGGGAAAAGGTCAGACAGTGTTCTCAAAATTACAGATACCAGGCATTGGAAAAGTACCTAGTATCTGTAATTTTATTTATACAGTTTTTCCATTAAGTAAAACATAACTTAGGTTATTGGTACAAGGAAAAAAGAATACATTTTATCTAGGGAGCAGATACCTGGTTAGCAAGTCACATACAAAGCTGAGAAGCAGAAAGCAGGCTTCCTTGGAGCACAGAAATTCTATAGCCTCAGAGTTTTCTAGCTCTCCTTGTTAATTTTAAAGATACAAGAAAAAAATGGAAATAGGCGAGGTGGGTGGCTTGTGATTTATAAAATCAATAAATCAATCAATGCTCCAGGAAGGAGCAAGTGCACTTTAAGTCACTTCTCCTACCCTCAGATTGTGTATAATCTCTCACAGTATAATAGCAATCTCTCACGCTGCCATTATAGGTTGCTATTGTCTCTTATCCTGTGTATCACACAGGATGAACTCTCTCCGTGGTGTTCTTCTCACTTCCTTGAGTTCTATAAGCTAGAGTTATTATTTGAAATCACAAAATGTGATATGTATTATATAAGCATGGTGATTAAAAATTTAAGACTTCAGTAGACAGTGTAAAAGCAAACCATAAAACTGCCAAAATTATTCTTAAATAACTTAGTTGCATGCTACAACCAAATCTAACATATATTATCGAATATGCAAAATCTAATAATATAAATTAATATGAGTAATGTATTAAAATATAATAATATAAATTAATATAAATACATGTATATATGATACATATATGTAGGTATAGATATATGTATGTATGTATGTAGAGACAGGATCTCACTCTGTTGCCCAGACTGGAGTGCAGTGAAACAATCATGGCTTACTGCAGCCTCAACCTCCTAGGCTCAAGTGATTCTCCCTTCTCAGCCTCCTGGGTAGCTGGGACCACAGGTGCATGCTAGTGTGCCTGGCTTATTTTTCATTTTTTTTTTTTTGTAGAGAAGGGACCTCCCTGTATTGCTCAGGCTGATGTCAAACTCCTGGGCTCAAGCAGTTCTCCTGTCTTAGCCTCCCAAAGTGCTGGAATGACAGGCATGAGCCACCATGCCCAGCCTCAATTTCCAACATATTTAAAAGCAATATAGAAAAATCTGATACTCAATATTATAAAATTAACAATATCTGCTATTCAAGGAAACATTACCATGTAGGCAAAGGAGTGGGAAAAGAGAATCTATTACCAGAAAAACAATAAAACAATAGAAATATATCCAGAAATGACAGATAAAATAGAATTAACTGTCAACAAACTTAAAGCACTTATTATAAATATGACAAATTGCCTCGAGAATATAAAGGAAAACATGAACATAATGAATAGAGACCAAAAAAAGACAAAATAGAGCCTTGAAGGATAAAAATACAATATCATAAATATAAACAATGAACAAATTCATAGAGTCATTTTTAAAATCAGAAAAAGAGATCTGCAGAATACCCCTCCCATCAACAACAGAATATACATACTTCTCATCTGCACACAGCACGTAGTCTAAGATTTACCACATGCTGTGTGATAAAACAATTCTCAACAAATTCAGAAGAAATTGAAATTATACCAACTACACTCTTGGATGAAGGTGTAATACAAAGTGAAATAAATACCAAGAACATTGCCTAAAACCATGGAATTATATGAAAATTACATGAAAATTAACCTGCTCCTGACTGACTACTGGGTAAAGAATAAAATTAAGGCAAAAAAAAAATTAACAAAAACAAAGATACAACGTACCAAAATCTCTGGGACACAGATAAAGTAGTGTTAAGAGGAAAGTTTATAGCACTAAATGCCTAATTAAAGAAGTTAGAAATATCTCAAATTAACAATCTACCATCACACCTACAGGGACTACAAAAACAAACAAAAAAAACAACCCCAAAGCTACCAGAAGACAGTAAATAACCAATATCAGAGCTGAGCAGAATAAAAGTAAGCTGCAAAAAATCTATACAAAAGATCAATAAAACCAAAAGTTTGTTGTTTGAAAGAATAAACAAGAGTGATAGACTGCTATCCAGATCAATAGAAAGAAAAAAAATGGAGAAGATCCAAATAAGCACAATCAGAAATGACAAAGGGGACAATATCACCTGCCCCATAGAAATACAAAAACCCTCAGACACTGTTAGCAACATGTCTATGCACAAAATCTGGAAAACTTAGAAGAATTGAATAAATTCCTAGAAATATACAACCTCCTGAGACTGAACCAGGAAGAAATTGTGATCCCAAAAAGACCAATTCCAAATGACAAAATTGAATCAGTAATAAAAACCTTACCTACCAAAAAAAGCCCTGGATCAGATGAATTTACAGCCAAATTCTACCAAATATACAAGAATGAGCTAATACTAATCCTCCTGAAATTATATCAAACAATAGAGGAGGAAGGTCTCCTTCCTAACATATTCTTTGAAGCCAGCATTATTATGATGCCAAAATCTGGCAGACGTAAAATGAAAAAAGAAAACTTCAGTCTGATATCCATGATGAGCGTAGACACAAAAATCCTCAACAGGACACTAGCAAATGGAATACAGCAGCACATCAAATGGTAATCCACCATGAACAAACAGGCTTTATTCCTGGGTTGCAAGGTTGATTCAACATGCACAAACCAGTTAATATGATTGATCAAATAAACAGAATTAAAACAAAACAAAAATACAATTTTATCAACACAGTAGATTCAGGAAAGGCTTTTGATATAATTCAACATCACTTCATGTTAAAACCCTATAACAAACTAGACATTGAAGGAACATACCACCAAATAATAAGAGCCATTTATGACAGGCTCACAGCCATTATTATACTGAACCGGAAAATGCTGGATGCATTTCCCTTGAGAACTGCAACAAGACAAGGACGCCTACTTTCACCACTCCTATTCAGTACAGTCCTATCCAGAGCAATCCCCAGGAAAGAGAAATAAAAGACATCCAAATAGGAAGAGAGGAAGTCATGCTATCTCTCTTCATGGATGATATAATTCTACACCTAAAAAGAGACCCATAGACTCATTTGAAAGAATCCAAGAACTAATAATTAACTTTAAAGTTTTAGGATACAAAATCAATGTACAAAAATCAATAACATTACTATTATATATACAAATGATGTACAAACTGAGAGTGAAATCAAGAACCCAGTTCCATTCAAAATAACCACTAAAAGAATAAAATATCTAGGAATGCAACTAGCTGAAGAAGAAAAAATAGCTATGAGAATTATAAAGCACTGCTGACAGAAATCATAGATGACACAAACAAATGAAAAAAAGCATTCCAAGCTCGTGTATTGGAAGAATTAGTATGGCTAAAATGGCCATGCTGACCAAAGCAATTTACAGATTCAGTGTATTCCTATCTAACTACCAATTTAAATTTTCACAGAATTAGAAAAAGCTATTCTAAAATTCATATGAAACCAAAAAGAGCCTAAAGAGTCAAAGCAAACCTAAGCAAAAAGAACAAAGTTGGAACCATCACATTACCCAACTTTAAACTAGACTAAAAGGCTGCAGTAACCAAAACAACATGTTACTGGTACAAAACAAACACACAAACCAGTGCAACAGAAAATAGAACCCAGAAATAAAGCCACATACCTACAACCACCTGATCTGTGATAAAGTCTACAATAGCAAGCAACAAGGAAAGAACTACCTATTCAACTAATGGTGCTGGGGTACCAGGCTAGCTGTATGTAAAAGCCTGAAACTGGATACCTCTCATTCACCATATACAAAAATCAACTCAAGGTGGATTAGATACTTAAATGTAAGACCAAAAACTATAAAAGCCCTTGAAGAAAACCTAGGAAATACCCTTCTGGACATAAGCGTTGGCAAGGATTTCATGGTGAAGTCCCTTTAGGGACTTACTTTTAGTCAATTGCAACAAAAACAAAAATAGACTAGTGGAACCTAATAAAACTAAAGAGCTTCTGCACAGCAAAAGAAACTATCAGCAGATCAAACAGACAATTTACAGAATGGGAGAAAATATTTACAGACTCTGCACCCAACATAGGCCTAATGTACCAAATCTATAACGAACTTATACATATCAACAAGCAAAAAAAAAAAAAAAAGCAAACAAACCCATTAAAAAATGGGCAGAGGACATGTACCTACACATTATAAAAGAAGACATACATATGACCAAAAACATATGAAAATATACTCATCATTAATAAACATCAGAGAAATGTAAATCAAAATCACAATCAGATGCCATCTCACAACAGTCAGAATGGCCATTATTCAAAAGTCAACTAACATAAATGCTGGTGAAGTTGCAGAGAAAAGGGAATGCTTATAGACTGCTGGTGGGAATGTAAGTTAGTTCAGTTACTGTGGAAAGCAGTTTGGAGATTTCTCAAAGAACTTAAAACAGAACTACCAGTAGACCCAGAAATCCCATTACTTGGTATATGCCCAAAGGAATGTAAATTCTTCTACCGAAAAGACTCATGCCCTGGTATGTTCATTGCAGCACTATTCACAATAGCAATGACATGGAATCCATCTAGATGCCCATCAGTGGTGGATGGGATAAACAAAGTGTGATACATCTACATAACAGAATTACATACGTGCATTGAAAAAACAAAATCATGTCCTCTGTAACAACATGAATGCATCTAGAAGCTATTATCCCAAGTGAATTAATGCAGTGTCAGAAAAACCAAATACTCCATGTTCTCAATTATAAATGCAAGCTAAAGAAGTGCACGTGGACACAAAGATGGGAACAACAGACACTGGGGCTTATTTGAGGAAGGAGGGTTGGAAGGTGATGAGGATAAAAAAACTACCTGTCAGGTTCTATGCATGGTACTTGGGTGATAAGATCATTTGTACACCAAACTCCAGTGACATGTAATTTAATCATGTAACCTGTGCATCTACCTGCTGAACCTAAATTAAAAGTGGACAAAAAAAAAGAATGAAATTATAATATTTGTGGTAAAATGGATGAACCTGGAGGAATTTGTGTTACATGAAGTAAGTCATGCATGGAAAGATAAATACCATGTGTTCTCACTCATATGGAAGATAAAAAAGGTTGAGCTCATAGAATTAGAGAGTAGACTTGCATGCTGGGAAGAAATAGTGGAGAAGAAGAGGTTGGCTAACAAATACAAATTTGTAACTAGATAGGAGGAATCAATTCTAGTGCTTTATAGCACTGTAGCATGCATATAGTTAACAATAATTTCTTTCATATATTCAGAAACTAGAAGAGAGAATTTTGAATGTTCTCAACACAAATAAATGACAAATGTCTGAGGGAAACAGTATGCTAATTACTTTGTTTGCATCATTATTCATTGTGTATTTGTATGGAAATATCACTCTGCAATCCCGTAAATACATAAATTATTATATGCCAACTAAAAATAAAATACAATATATTGAGCCTACTAAAAAACAAAAAAGAGAGAAGATCCAAATAAGCTCAATCAGAAGCAACAAAAGTGATTGTTTCTGATCCCACAGAAAAACACTATAACTGATCACACAGAAATATGCAAAGGCCTCAGAGACTATTATGAACACCTCTATACACACAAACTAGAAATCTAGAAGAAATGGATAAATTCCTGGAAACACACAATTCCCCAAGACTGGATAGGAAAGAAATTGAAAGACTAAACAGATCAACATAAAGTTTCAAAATTGATTGGTAAAAAAAAATCTAGCAACCAGAAAAAGCCGTGTATCAGATGAATTCACAGTTGAATTCTACCAGACGTGCAAAGAAGAGCTGGCACCAAATCTACTGAAACTATTCCAAAAAATCAAGGAGGAGGAAATCCTCCCTAATACATTCCTTGAAGCCAGCCTCCCTGTGATATCAGAACCTGGAAAAGACACAAGGAAAAAAGAAAACTACAGGCCAACTACAATTCATCTTTGATGAACATAGACACAAGAATCCACAACAAAATACTAGCAAATATAACAACATGTCAAAACCATGATCACCATTATCATTCCATTATTTCTGGGATGATTCAACATATGTAAATCAATAAATGTGGTTCACCACCTATCAGAATTAAAAACAAAAATCATACAATCAATAGGTCTAGAAAGAGCTTTCAATAAAATTCAACATTGCTTCACGATAAAAACCCTTGAGAAATGGCACTGAAGGAACATATCTCAAAATAATAAGAACCATCCATGACTAATCCACAGCCAATAGTGAATGGGCAGAGACCAGAAGCATTCCCCTTGAAAACTGGCACAAGGATGCTCACTCTCACAACTCCTATTCAACGTAGAACTGGAAGTGCTAGATAGAGCAGTCAGGCAAAAGGAAGAAATAAAAGACATCCACATAGGAAAAGAAGAAATGAAACTATATGTCTTTGTGGACAATATGATTCTAAACCTAGAAATTCCTAAAGACTCTGCCAGAAGGGATTCTGGGACTGACAAATGACTTTAGTAAAGTTTCAGGTTATAGAAACTATGCCCCAAACTCAGGAGCATTTCTACACCACCATTAACATTCAACCTAAGGGCCAAACAAAAACATAATCCCATTTGCAGTAGCCACAAAAAATACCTATGAATATAGTTAACCAAGGGTGTAAAAGGTCTCTACAAGGTAAACTACAAAATACTGCTAAAAAAGAAATCATAAATGAGACAAACAAATGTTTGGGGACAGAAACATTCCATGCTTGTGGTTTGGAAGAATCAGTATCATCAAAATGGCCATACTGGCTAAAGCAACCCACAGATTTAATGCTATTCCTATCAAACTACCAACATCCTTTTTCACAAAACTGGAAAAAAACTGTTCAAAAATTCATATTCAACCAAAAAAGAGCTGGAATAGCCAAAGCAATCCTAAACAAAAAGATCAAAGGCAGAGGAATTACATTACCTAACTTCAAAGTACACTACAAGACTACATTAACTAAAACAGCATGGTACTCATATGAAAACAGGCAATAGAACAGAATAGTGAGTCAGAAATAAAGCTTCCCATCTTTAACTACCTGATTTTTGACACAATTGACAAAAAAGAGGAAAAAAACAATGAGGAAAGGACTATTCAATACATAGTGCTGGAACAGCTGGCTTGATATACAGAAGAATGAAACTGGACAACTACCTTTCACTATACACAAAAATTAAGTAAACATGGACTAAAGATTTAGCTGTAAGACCTCAAACTGTAAGTACCTTAGCAGAAAACCCAGGAAACAGTATTTTGGACATCAGCATTGGGAAATAATTTATAATTAAGTCTTCAAAAGCAATTGGAACAAAACCAAAAATTGACAAGTGGGATCCAATTAAACTAAAGAGCTTCTGAACAGCATAAGAAACTATAACAGAGTAGACAGCCTACAGAACGGGTAGAAATACTTGCAAACTCTGAATCCAACAAAGGTCTAATATCACAAATCTATGAACAACCTATACATAACAACAAGCAAAAACCAAAAAGTGCCATTAAAAACAGGCAAAAGATATGAACAGACACTTCTCCAAAGGAAGCATACAAACAACAACAAACATGAAAAAATGTTCCACATCATTAATCATCAGAGAAATGCTCTTAAAACCACAATGTGATGCCATCTCACAGCCCTCAGAATAACTATTACTAAAAAGTCAAAAAACAGCAGATGCCAGTGAGGCTATGGAGAGAAAAGGAACACTTACACACTGTTGGTGGGAGTATAAATTAGTTTGGCCACTGTGGAAAGCAGGTTAGAGATTTCTCAAAGAACTTAAAACAGAACTACCATTTGACCAAGCAATTCCATTACTGGACATATAACCACAAGAAAATAATTTATTTTATCAAAAAGGTACATGCACTTACATGTTTATTTCAGCTCTATTCACAATATTAAAGACATAGAGTCAACTTAGATGCCCAACAATTGTGGACTGGATAAAGAAAATATGGCACATATATGCCATAGAATACACAGCCGTAAAAAAACATCATGTCATTTTCAGCAACATGGATGTAGCTGGAGGCCATTATTATAAGTAAATTAATGCAGGATCAGAAAATCCAATACCACATGTTCTTACTTGTAAGTGGAAGCTAAACATCTGCTACTCATAGACATAAAAATGGTTATAATATTAACTGGGAACTACTAGAGGTGAAAGAGAGGAAGGGGGTCAAGTGTTGAAAAGCTACCTATTGGGTACTATACTGAGTACTTGGGTATTGGGATCATTCATACCCCAAGCCTCAGCATATCACAATATACCCAGGTAACAAACCTATACATGTACCCACTTAACGTAAAATAAAAATTGATAAAAGAAACTTGGGAGGATATATACTGTTAAGTGAAAAGAACATTTTACAGTATCTTTTTTAAGGTATAATCACAATGATGAAATAAGTTAATATTACATGAAAAAACTACAAGTAGTAATTAAACCAAAATGTTAGTAAAAGCAACTGCATCTAAGTAATAAAAAATGGAAAGAAAAGAAAAAAAGAAAATTGGAGGAACTTAGCTGTTTGATTTATAGCCTCACTATAAAGCTACAGTCATCAAGAGTATGTTATTGCCCTAGACATAAATATATAAGTCCATGGAACTGAATAGAGAGTCCAGAAGTAGATGCTTACATATGTCTTTTGTTTGTTTGGACAAACTTGTCCAGGTAATTCTTTTTGGCAAATTGTGCTGAAACAATTTCAGTGGATGTTCACATGCAAAAATATAAAACTTAGCTCTTTTGCTCACAGTATACACAAAAATTAACTCAAAATAGAGCATAGAGCTAATATAGAAGCCAAAACTCTAAAATGTTTAAAATACCTATGACAAAATCTTGGTGAACATTTTTAGAATAGGCGAAGATTTCTTAAATAGGGTAGAAAAAAATGAGTCATAAAATGATAAATTAGACTGTATCAAAAGTAAATACTTTTGCCCTTTGATTTAAACTTAGAAAAATGAAGTAGAAACATGAAATCCCATTAAATGATATATCTGACAAAGGCCTTGTTCTGAATATAGAGAGAACATTTTAAACTAAATAATAAGAAATGTACCCCTACACACAAAAAAGAAGAAACCATATAACCCAATGAAAATGGGCAAACAATGTAAAAAGACACTTCTCTACAGAAGGGAGAAAAAATGGCAAATAAGCATGTTAGAGACTCTCACCATCACTAGTCATTAGGGAAATGCAAATGAAAGTCACAATGTGATATTACTACACACCTGCTAGAAAGGATAAAGATCAAAAGCGTGACTGTATCAACCTTGTAGGAGTGCAAAATGGCACAACCAGAAAATGGTTTGAAAGTTTTTATAAACTTTTATATAAACTTACTATATGACTCTCTAATCCACATCAATGTATTTTCCCAATAGAAATGAAAGTGTCTCTCTCAGTTATTATCAATAATATGTATATATAATTGGAAAAAAAGAGTCACTTGAGGCAGGCCATGTCCGTGGCTTGCTGAAGCCTCTCGTCTTACCATTAGGGTGGAAGCTCTCTGGGCTTCCAACCACTGATATGTGCATATAAGTATATACATATATACTTGTATGTAAATGCTCCTAACAGCTTTATTAATTATAGCTAAATATTGGGAGAGACTCTCCATCAACTGGTACATGGATAAACAAATTTTGGTATATCTATACAATGCAATAGTATATGCAGTAACATGGAAAAATCTCAAAAGCATGCCAAGAGTGAGAATACAGACACAAAAGACTACAGATTATTTTTATATGAAACCAAAAGCATGGACCTGTGATTGGAATTGGTGTGAAGAAATTTACTGACCACAGGGGAGAATTTTTAGGGGTAAAGAAAATGTTCTATGTTATTATTGTGGTGGAGGTTACATGACTGTGTGCATTTGCCCAAACCCATCAAACTGTACATTTAAAATGAGTGATTTTTACTTGATATATAGTATATGTCAAAAAACTGATTAATAAAAACATTCTTTTTACTCCCAAAGACAAAGTAATATGCAGTAAAAAAGAGAAAGAAAAGCACCAGTCAGAAATCCATTTTAGGACCAAATAAAATGTCAGTCACTCTGAAAGTATGGAATCTTATCATTCTGGGAAAGTAAGAAGTAGTTGTGATATTAGCAAGACTGGTGTTCCAAATATGTGAATCTCACTCCAGATAGCCCACTGTACACTTCTTCATATTCAGATTCCAAGAAGGCAGTTGTCCATGGAAGGTATTATTTTTCAATAAATTCTGTTTCTCATCATAATATTGTTACACTAGCAATAAAACAAAAGTATCATTGAAAAGCCAGAGCGAAGATTGGCCATGTAAGACCTGGAGGTGAAGACAGATGGTGTGAAAGTGATGTCATAGCTAGTACACGTCAGTGAGAAGTACATTGTCGTCCTCAGCATCACCACTACCACTACCAAAATGCACTGCTGGATTTCTTTCATTTAGCTTGGATCTCTGATGGTGCATTTCATTGACTTTTGCTCCAGATTGTGATTTTAGGTAAATTGTGGTCTGTGCTGAGATTTATTTTTTTAGTTGAACGTATTTCTTTCTAAAGTAGAAACTGATGTTGAAGCAGGTAGGCTGGGTGCAGTGGCTCACGCCTGTAATCCCAGCACTTTGGGAGGCTGAGGCAGGTGGATCACCTGAGGTCAGGAGTTCAGGAGCAGCCTGCTCAACATCGTGAAACCCTGGCTCTACTAAAAATACAAAAATTAGTTACATGTGGTGGCGGGTGCCTATAATTCCAGCTAATCTGGAGGCTGAGGCAGGAGAATTGCTTGAACCCAGGAGGTGGAGTCTGCAGTGAGCCGAAAGCGTGTCACTGCACTCCAGCCTGGGCAACACAGCGAGACTCTGTCTCAAAATATAAATAAATAAAATTAAATAAATCGGCTGGCAGGAGAAATGAGTCTTAAAGGTAACCTGGAAGACTTTTATCTTTCCAGGAGTCTCTCTCTCTCAATACATTTTGACTCAACTAGGATTTACTTTTCTATCGTCTAAAAAGAAATACATCTCCAGAAAGTGGAGGTCAGATTAACTACATAAGAGACGGAGAATGCACTGACTACTCTTTGAAGGAGAAGCAGCCAGCAATGTGACAGGAGTCTTTACTTTTGTAATATACAAAGAGAGGCACCAGCTGTACTTGGATATATTGATTGTCTGAAACACTTATAATGCTACTTAATAAAAATATAGAATAGATCCAGGCATCTCTATCTGATTTGCTTTTCAAAAATATTTTCCAGATGCTAGATAATTTGTCTTTTTAGGGAAAGTTTGACTCATGATCAGACTATCTTGTTCTATGCTGGCCTGGTGCTTACAAAATGTTAAAGTTGAAACTCTGGTTAACATCTATAGAAGGAAACAACATTCACTAAATTAATGAATTGGGGAAATAAAAATTTATTAAATTAATTAGATTCCATTTTGAATTATGTTGTGAAAGTTAATTAATTCATCTTTGATTTGGATTAATTATAGAAACATACCCTAAGTGGACTCCTGTTGTGAAATGATAAAATGTATAAAGCTATAATACTGATGGAGAAAATCATCCTTTTTTAACTAAGCATCATTGCACACTTAAGATTTAATTAATGCAGACTATGCCATTAATATCAGATGACTGGCTTTGATTGATTGTACTGTGATTAGTGCATTTGCTTATACTTTTCTCTGCTACACACTTGAGCAAGTCATAGGATTCTTACTGTAACACACATGCATTAGGCATTTGGTACCAGCCTTTGTGTTTGAGGATGATGCTGTTGAGATGTGGAAGTGTGTGACCTTGCAGGTGGGTGTTCACATGTTCTTTCCATATCGTCATGTGACTACCCTTTTCTGTAGTCAGAGATGCTGTTTTAGGGCCTTTGTTTATACTGCCATGGCATAAACACTTACATTCTTGATTGACACTTGTAATTATTCAGACTCAATGGCTCAAACATCTTATTTTCACATTACTTTGGCCAGCTCATTGCTATATACTCCTACACCTGTCTTTCCTTCTGATTCTACATAGGTATGTGTCATCAAGATATCTTGAAGGCATTCTTTTTCACTTGACTGTTGACCACAACACAGCTGTTTCCATTTAAATGCAATGAGAGGAGAAACCATGGTCCACACATTGGTGTCTTATGTCACCCGCTATGTATCCCTCTTTCACTGGTTGGAAGAAGGCTAAAACCAAACTGTGTGTGATAAAGATGACAATCCTTTATGAAATAAAGTTGAGTATTAAAAAGTAAATAAAGAAGTTTTGTGGTCCCATGAGCTATGTCTTTATAGTTTTTACCCCTTTCAGTCATTTCACAGCTCATTGCATAGCTCAGTGTTCATCACCTTGACATGGTAGGCAGTCAACAGGACAAATGTAGATCTCACAAATGGAACTCGTTTATGTTAGAAAAATCTTCTACCTTAAGCTTGAAATTTTTTCTATTTTTTTATTTTTATTTTTTATTTTACTTTAAGTTCTAAAATACATGTGAAGAATGTGCAGGTTCATTACATAGGTAAACATATGCCATGGTGGTTTGCTATACTGATCAATCCATCATCTAGGTGTTAGGCCCTGCATGCATTAGGTATTTGTCCTAATGCTCTCCCTCCCCTTTCCCCCACCCTTGGCAGGTCCCAGTGTGTGATGTTCCCCTCCCTGTGTCCATGTATTCTCATTGTTCAACTTCCACTTATGAGTGAGAACATGTGATGATTGGTTTTCTGTTCCTGTGTTAGTTTGCTGAGAATGATGGTTTCCAGCGTCATCCATGTCCCTGCAAAGGATATGAACTCATTCTTTTTATGGCTGCATAGCCCATGGTGTATATGTGCCACATTTCTTAGACTTGAAATTTTGTCACACGCTATTTGGTGGTGACACACCTACCTAGGTGCTATGGATGCCCTACAGTCTTTTTGGAAAATCTAAAACGTGGTTGATAGCTCCCAGCTATGTATGGCTAAGGACTGGTGATTCAACTTTTCTTTTTTCTACTCCCCAATATTTTGTGTGATGAGGCTTTTTTCTTTTTTCTTTTTTTTTTTTCTTCCATGGGAAGAAATAGTTTGTACTTTATTTTATTGTTTTAAAGTATATAAATTCTATTTAAAATTGTGTCTGTTAGATTTTCTTTTGTTTTTATTTATTATACTTTAAGTTGTGGGGTACATGTACAGATTGTGCCGGTTTGTTACATAGGTATACATGTGCCATGGTGGTGGTTTGCTGTATCCATTGCCCCGTCATCTAAATTATGTATTTCTATTATCCCTCCCCAATCTCCACACCCCCGCTATTCCTCCCCTAGTCCCCACCCCTCAGGCCCTGGTTTGTGTTGTTCCCCTCCCTGTGGCCATGTGTTCTCATTGTTTAACACCAGCTTATGAGTGAACACTAGCGGTGTTTGGTTTTCTGTTTTGTCATTTTGCTGAGAATGATGGTTTCCAGTTTAATCCATGTCCCTGCAAAGGACATAAACTCATCCTTTTTTATGGCTGCATAATATTCCATGGTGTATATGTGCCACATTTTCTTCATCCAGTCTATCATTGATGGGCATTTGGGTTGGTTCCAAATCTTTGCTATTGTGAACAGTGCCACAGTAAACACACGTGTGCATGTGTCTTTATAATAGAATGATTTATAATCCTTTGGGTATATATCCAGTAATGGGATTGCTGGGTCAAATGGTATTTCCATTTCTAGATCCTTGAGGAATTGCCAGACTGTCTTCTACAATGGTTGAGTTAATTTATACTCCCACCAACAGTGTAAAAGTGTTCCTTTTTCTCCACATCCTCTCCAGCATCTATTGTCTCCTGATTTTTCGTGATTGCCATTCTAACTGGCATGAGATGGTATCTCATTGTGATTTTGATTTGCATTTTTTTAATGACCAGTAATGAGCTTTTTTTCATATGTTTGTTGGCTGTATAAATGTCTTCTTTCAAAAAGTGTCTGTTGGTATCCTTTGCCCACTTTTTGATGTTTTTTTTTTTGTAAATTTGTTTAAGTTCTAGCCCTTTGTCAGATGGGTAGACTGCAAATTTTTTTTCCCATTCTGTTGGTTGCCAGTTCACTCTATTGATAGTTTCTTTTGCTGTGCAGAAGTTCTTAAGTTTAATTAGATTCCATTTGTCTATTCTGGTTTTTGTTGCCATTGCTTTTGGTGTTTTTGTCATGAAATCATTGCCCATGCCCATGTCCTGGGTGGTGTTGCCTAGGTTTTCTTCTAGAGTTTTTATGGTAATAGGCCTAATGTTTAAATCTTTAATCTATCTAGAGTTAATTTTTGTATAAGGTGTAAGGAAGGGATCTAGTTTCAACTATCTGCATATGGCTAGCCAGTTTTCCCAACACCATTTATTAAACAGGGAATCCTTTCCCCATTGCTTGTTTTTGTCAGGTTTGTCAAAGATCAGATGGTTGTAGTTGTGTGGCATTCTTTCCGAGGCCGCTGTTATGTTATATTGGTCTATATCTCTATTTTGGTACCAGTACCATGCTGTTTTGATTACAGTAGATTTGTAATATAGTTTAAAGTCAGGTCAGGTATCATGATGCCTCCAGCTTTGTTTTTTTTTTTTGTTTGTTTTTTTCTCTTAGGATTTTCTTGGCTATGTGGGCTCTTTTTTGGTTCCATATGAAGTTTGAATTTTTTTTTTTCAATTCTGTGAAGAAAGTCATTGGTAGCTTGATGAGGATAGCATTGAATCTATAAATTATTTTAGGCAGTATAGCCATTTTCATTATATTGATTCTTCCTAACCATAAGCATGGAATGTTTTTCCATCTGTTTGTGTCCTCTCTCATTTTCTTGAGCAGTGGTTTGTAGTTCTCCTCGAAGAGGTTCTTCACATCCCTTGTTAGTTATATTCCTAGGTAGTTTGTTCTCTTTGTAGCAATTGTGAATGGGAGTTCACTCATGATTTTATTCTCTGTTTCTCTATTATTGGTGTATAGGAATGCTTGTAATTTTTGCATGTTGATTTTGTATGCTGAGACTGCTGAAATTACTTATCAGCTTAATGAGATCTTGGGCTGAGATGAGGGGGTTTTCTAAATATACAATGATGTCATCTGTAAACAAGGACAATTTGAAGTCCTCTCCTCCTATTTGAATATGCTTTATTTCTTTCTCTTGTCTGATGGCCCTAGCCAGAGCTTTCAATACTATGTTGAATATGAGTGGTGAGAGAGGGCACCCTTGTCTTGTGCCAGTTTTCAAAGGGAATGCTTCTAATTTTTGCCCTTTCAATATGATATTGGCTGTGGGTTTGTCATAAATAGCTCTTATAATTTTGAGATACAATCCATTGATATCTAGTTTATTGAGAGTTTTTAGCATAAAGGGATGTTGAATTTTGTCAAAGTCCGTCTCTGCATTTACTGAGATAATCATGTGGTTTTTGTCTTTGGTTCTGTTTATGTTATGGATTATGTTTATAGACTTGCATATGTTGAACCAGCCTTGCATCTGCATCCCCGGCATGAAACCTACTTGATTGTGATGGATAAGCTTTTTGATATGCTGTTGCATTCGGTTTGCCAGTATTTTATTGAAGAGTTTTGCATCTGTGTTCATCATGGATATTGGCCTGAAGTTTTCTTTTTTAGTTGCAATTCTGCCGGGTTTTGGTATCAGGATGATGTTGGTCTCATAAAATGATTTGGGAAGGATCCTCTCTTTTTGGATTGTTTGGAATAGTCTCAGAAGGAATGGTACTAGCTCCTCTTTGTCATCTGGTAGAATTTGGCTATGAACCTGTCTGAACCTGGACTTCTTTTGGTTGGTAGACTATTAATTACTACCTCAACTTCAGAACTTGTTATTGGTCTATGTAGGGTTTCAACTTCTTCATGGTTTAGTTTTGGGAGTGTGCAAGTGTCCAGGAATTTATCAATTTCTTCCAGATTTACTGGTTTACGTGCATAGAGTTGTTTGTAGTAATCTCTGATGATAATTTGTATTTCTGTGGAATCAGTGGTGTTATTCCCTTTATCATTTTTATTGCATCTATTTTAATCTTCTCTCTTTTCTTTTTTATTAATTTGGCCAGTGGTCTATCTATTTTGTTGATCTTCAAAAAAGAACAGCTCCTTGATTTACTGATTTTTTTAAGGATTTTTTTGTGTTTCTATCTCCTTCAGTTCTGCTTTGATCTTAGTTATTTCTTGCCTTCTGCTGGCTTTTGAGGTCATTGGATCTTGCCCCTCTAGTTCTTTTAATTGTAACATTAGGGTGTCAAGTTTATATCTTTCCTTGCTTCTCTGGTGGGCATTTAATGCTATAAATTTTCCTCTAGACACTGCTTTAAATGTGTCCCAGAGATTCTGGTAAATTGTATCTTTGTTCTCATTAGTTTCGAAGAACATCTTTATTTCTGCCTTCATTTCATTATTTATCCAGTAGTCATTCAGGAGCAGGTTGTTTAGTTTCCATGTAGTTGCATGGGTTTGAGTGATTTTTTAAGTCCTGAGTTCTAATTTGATTGCACTGTGGTCTGAGAGACTCTTTGTTATAATTTCCATTCTTGTGTACTTGCTGAGGGGTATTTTATTTCCAATTATGTGATCAATTTTAAAATAAGTGTGATGTGGTGCTGAGAAGAATGTATAGTCTATGGATTTGGGGTGGAGAGTTTTGTAGATGTCTATTAGGTCCGGTTGGTCCAGATCTGAGTTCAAGTCCTGGATATCCTTGTTAATTTTCTGTCTTGTTGATCTGTCTAGTATTGACAGTGGGGTGTTAAAGTCTCCCACTGTTACTGTGTCGGAGTCCAAAGTTTCTTTGTAGGTCATTAAGAACTTGCTTTATTTATCTGGGTGCTCCTGTATTGGATGCATATGTATTTATTTCATATCCAGCCAAACTAAGATTCATAAGCGAAGAAGAAATAAAGTCTTTTACAGACAAGCAACTGCTGAGAGATTTCATCACCACCAGTCCTGCCCTACAAGAGCTCCTGAAGGAAGCACTAAACATAGAAAGGAACAACCAGTAACAGCCACTGCAAAAACATACCAAACTGTAAAGACCATTGACACTACGAAGAAACTGCATCAACTAATGGGTAAAATTACCAGCTAGCATCGAAGTGGCAGGATCAAATTCACACATGACAATATTAACCTTAAATATAGATGAGCTAAATGCCCCAGTAAAAAGACATAGACTAGCAAATTGTATAAAAAGTCAAGACCCATCAGTGTACTGTATTCAGGAAACCCATCTCACATGCAAAGCCACACATAGGGTCAAAATAAAGGGATGGAGGAAGAGTTACCAAGCAAACGGAGGGCAAAAAAAAAGCAGGTCTTGCAATGCTAGTCTCTGATGAAACAGACTTTAAACCAACAATGATCAAAAAAGACAAAGAAGGGCATTACATAATGGTAAAGGGATTAACACAAGAAGAGCCTTTTCTTCCTATCATTTTCTTTGGCAGTAAGAACAGCTGGTCTTCCCTGAGGGTCTGTTTTTTTCTTTTTCCTGATAATATCTTTGTCCTCTTGCCTGTCATCTGGCTTTCCTACCAATACCTTAACCCAGGGAAAATTAAAGGCAGAAAAAAGAATAGAGACATTTGATTAAGGCACCTGAGTTTTTATATTTGGGTTGATGCTGATCACAGGCATGCTTCTGACTGAGACATAAATCCTCTGTGTGAGGTTCTTGGTGTTTGTGGTGCCCATTTGTCTTAATCTGGTTAAACTGGCATTGCAGAGTCCCACAGACTGGGAAGCATAAACAGCAGGAATTTACTTCTCACAATTCTGGAGACTGGTATGTCCAAGATCAAGGTGCCAGCAAAGAAGGTTTTATTCTAGGGCCTCTCTGTTCAGCTTGTAGGCAACTGCCATCTCTCTGTGAGATGCCATGACCTTTTCTTTGTAAGAGTGTGGGGCAAAAGAAAGAGAAAACCCTCTGGTGTCTCTTCTTATAAGGGCACTAATTCCATCTGGAGGGTCCCATGTTTATAATTTTACCTAATCCTAATCACATCCCGAGTGCCCTATCTCCAAATAACCATCATATTGAGAATTAGGGCTCCAACCTATTAATGTTGGAGGGACACAAACATTTAGTCTTTAGCAACATTGTCCACCTAGAAAGCCTTTATAGGCATTTGCAGGCACCTAAAAGCTGGATTCTGCTCTGAGAAACAGGTAGAGATGGAGGGGCAGGATTGGGACTGAAGAAATGACCCAGATAGCATGAAAACGGTCACCCCAGAGTCATTAAACTCTTTTATAAAATCCTGTTAGTACAATATGAAGAATTCTATAGAAAATCATATTCCAGTCAGAAAAGATTAATAACTCATTCTGCTTCCAAAGAACGGAGCGCTTACAAATAGTTCTTTGAAAATTTTACATCTGATGGTTCAGACAGAGGCTAAAGTTTAATTGCTTCATTTGTCACTCATTTACCCCCTTCCCCTCCAACTTTTCTCCCCCTAATTTTTTTTCTGTGACCCTTCCTCATTTTACTTTACCTGGAAGACTCCTCTTATTACTTATTACTGATTTGAATTGCTTTGAATATGGTATTGCTTTCCAGGGAGCAATGGCTGGTTTGGGTTCTAAGTGGGAACTCTGCGTGGCATTTCTCACTACCACTGCTCACCTCCAGGGAAGTCCTGAAGGGCTCCCCTGACTCAACATGGACCATGGAGCATCTTCTCTTCTCTCTCAAAATTGCTTCTTCTTCTGTATTTGTCATCACAGAGAGTGACACTTTTTCCTTAGCCATCTAGGCCAGAGGCTTTCTTTCCAGTCCTACTCCTTTTCTCAACTCCTGCATCTGATTGTTTATCAAGTCATATAACTTTGATTCTTGTGATGGTCCCTCTGTCATCACACACTCTATCCTCCACCTACTGCTTATGTTTCAACCTTCTATTTCTCTAATCAGGATTAACAGCTTGCTAGCTGGTCTCCCTGCTTCCAGCCTTGTCCATTTCCAATCTATCCTCCACACTTTTACTAAAATTCACACGTAGTTATGTCTTTTCCTTGTAACAATCCTTTAGGAGTGATTTTGAGGCTCACATGATAGAGTTTAACTCCTAGGTGGGCATACAATGCTCATGATGCTCCAGCCCTAGCTGCTTTCTGGCTTCATATTGTCAGTGTCACTCTCGTGTATAATTTTGCTGTCACCACCTTAAGCCTCTTATGCTTTCTCAAGGCATTATGTTTCACCAAACTCTGTGGCCTTGAGTGTTTTGTCCCCTCTGCCTGGAATGTTTCGCACTTCTTTATTCAGCAAATCTATACTTAGACTTCAAGACAGGTCGAACATCACCTTCTTTTTGAAATTATTTTTCACAACTATTCTCTTTCTCACTCTCTCCATCCAAATGAGTTAACTACTCTTTCTTTGTATCTTACATGTTGCTCTATACCAAACAGTTTTGTAATCTCGAATTTTCTTGATGTTTCCACAGGACTCAGATTACTGATGAAAGAAACAATTTTCCCCCTTTTCTTTTTAAGAACTAGCTTGGTGTCTGGTATAGAGGCACTAATAAAATATGTTTATTAAGTGAGTAAATAAATTAATGAGTTAAAAATGAAGACAATCTGTTTCATAAAATGTTATTGAATGGTCAAAGATTTCTTGTTTTCATTTCTTATTTTTACATGTTTATTCAGCAATTTATCTCTCCCATTAATTTAAAGAACTTTATTTCTGAAAGATTTGTAAGAGTTCAGATTATCTCTCCCCTCTGAGGAACAATAGGCAAAAACTAATTACTTCATTGAGGTAAAAGAATAGGATCAAAGGATCTACTTCTGCTTTCAGTATTTTTCTACTCTAAATAATAGGCTTGTGGATTACTGTCCTATCAGAAAAAAACATAATCTGTTTTGGGATTTGAGAGGTTGGAAGCATACCTGGCCATCTAAGAATCAAACATCTGAAATTCATTCTCCTTCACTAGAACATTTTTATTCTCACTATGAAAAACAGGCTGTTTGTTGTTTATGAATATCTGATTATCTTATGATGCCTAGAATAATTTGAGTAGAAATGCATAGAAATATAAGAAATATAGACATAGAAATACATAGAAATATAAGAAAGAGTCTAAAAACTCACTTGAAATTATACTACTGTTAAATGATCCGCATTTTTGCATCATCTTTATGGACATATCCATACACATATATCATTTCACATGTATGAGATTGTTATAGGCATGCTATATTTCTTTTGGGATATGCTTTTAAAAATTTAGTTTTTTTGTTATCATACTTCACTGCTTCTCCTCTGCATGGTCTTTCACCTGCATCAACCCTTTCTTGCATTCCAGGTTACTCATAACAAAGACCTTCTGTAACAGGCCCTGGGCTGAAGGACAGGGAAGTAAGAATAAATAATTAAACACATAAAGAAGAAAACAAATAAATATTGTCATTTTCCTTATGAAAAAATATATGCTAGAAATCACTTGTAGCTTCTTGATACTAATTTAATTCTTTATTTTATTAGTTTAGACCCTAGGAATTTGTTGTAATTTTTGTTTACTTGTTTGGACTTTGACTGTGCTTTGGGTTGGCTACTTGGAACAACTCTGCCATGAATATCATTGAATATGTGATCAGTACATTCCCGCAGACTATTACTTCCATGTCTATGACATAGATGCCAAGGAGGAATACTGATGGGTAAATGATTATTTATATTTTTTACTTTAAAAGATAGAGCAAAGTTGATCTCTAAAAGAATTGCTATTTACGTTTCTATTTAGGGAATATTTTAGGGAGTCTCATTTCAATATTCCTATACTAAGTTGCTGTGTTTAAAGCTATTTTAAAAAGTTAAACCCACCTTAACTTTTTACCAGCCTAGTGGATCCAAAATGATGCCTTATAAATTTTAAAATCTGTATTTTTCTGATTAGGAGTGCGAGGTATATTTTCCTATGTAATTGGAAAACTCGTTCTTTTGTCAATTGCCTATATATAGCTTTTTCCTTTCCTCCTTTTCTTTTTATTTTTTAAAGTTATTTTGAAATTACTTTAGACATATAAGAGAGATCTCTATGACTTCACTAATGCTGACCCTGATCACTTGGTTAAATGGTATCTCCAGATTTCTCCACTGCAAATTCTGCTTTTCTGTTTTAACAAATAGTTCAAGGGGAGATGCTTTGAGTCTATGCAGTTATACTATTTCTTCTTAAAAGTTTTCTCACAAGCTTTAGCATTCACTAGTGGATCTTACCCACAATAATTATTACTGTGGTGTTCTAGTGCTGATTTTCTATTTTTTTCATTCCTTTTACATTTATTAATTGAAATTCTGTAAGGAGGAGGTGTCACCTCACCTATATTTATTTACTTATTCCATCATTTAGTTACACATGGAAATTTATTTTCTTCTTTAAATTATAATTCTATAGTATCATTATTTATCTTGAACAAATTATTACAAATTTTGTCTTTAGGAGCTTATCTGGTTTGGCTCTGTTCCCACCCAAATCTCATCTTGAATCATAGTTCCCATAATCCTCATGTGTCATAGGAGGGACCAGGTGGAGCTAATTGAATCATGGAGGTGTTTTCTGCCATTCTGTTCTTGTAATAGTGAGTTAGTTCTCATGAGATCTGCTGGTTTATAAGGGGCTTCCCTCTTCACTAGGCACTTATTCTTCTTCTTGCTGACATGTGAAGAAAGAAGTGTTTGCTTCCCCTTCTGCCATGATTGTAAGTTTCCTGAGGCCTTCCCAGTCATGCTGAATTGTGAGTCAGTTAAGCCTCTTTCCTTTATAAATTATCCAATCATGAGTATGTCTTTATTAGCAGCATGAGAGCAGACTAATACAGTAAACTGATACCGTTAGAGTTGGGTACTGCTATAAAGATACCTGAAAATGTGGAAGTGACTTTGGAACTGGGTAATAGGTAATGGTTGGAACAGTGTGGAGAGCTCAGAAGAAGACAGGAAGATGTGGGAAAGTTTGGAGGTTCCTAGAGACTTGTTGAATGGCTTTGACCAAAATACTGATAGTGACATGGATAATGAAGACCAGGCTGAGGTGGTCTCAAATGGAGATGAAGAAGTTATTGGTAACTGGAGCAAAAGTGATTCTTGCTATCCTTTAGCAAAGAGACTGGTAGTATTTTGCCTCTGCTCTAGAGATCTGTGGAACTTTGAACTTGAGAGAGATAATTTTGGGTATCTGGTGGAAGAAATCTCTAAGCAACAAAGTGTTAAAGATGTGACTTAGGTGCTCTTAAAAGTATTCTTTTTTATTCATTCATAAAGATATGGTTTGGAATTGGAACTTATTTTTAAAAGGAAAGCAGACCATAAAAATTCAAAAACTTGCAGCCTGATGATATTCTAGAAAAGAAAAGCTCATTTTTCTGAGAAGATATTCAAACCAGCTGCAGATATTTGCATAAGTAATGAGAAATCAAATGTTCATCACCAAGACAATAGGAAAAATGTCTCCAGGGCAAGTCAGAAGTCTTCACCCCAGCCCCTCCCATCACAGCCCTGTAGGCCTAGGAGGACAAAATGCTTTTCTGAGCCAGACCCAGGGCCTTGATGCTTTGTGCAGTCTTGGAACTTGGTGCCCTGCCTCCCAGCCATGGCCAAAAGGGGCCAATGTACAGCTCAGCCCATTGCTTCAGAGGGTATGTGCCCTAAGCCTTGGTGGCTTCCACATGGTGTTGGGCCTGCAGGTGCACAGAAGCCAAGAATTGAGGTTTGAAAACCACTCCCTAGGTTTCAAAGGATTTATGGAAATACCTGTAATTCAGGCAGAGGTGTGCTGGAAGGATGGAGCCCTCATAGAGAACCTCTGCTAGGACAGTGTGGAAGGGAAATGTGGAGTGGGAGCCCCCACACTGAGTCCCCACTGGGGCACTGCCTAGTGGAGCTGTGAGAAGAGG
>PVKP010007599.1:0-76453 GCA_004027715.1 Plecturocebus donacophilus | reverse complement strand
TGGTGAGAATGGAGAGCAACTGGAACTCTCATATATTGTTTGTAAGAATGTAAAATTTTATAACTGCTTTGGGAACATTGAGGCAGTTTAAACTTAAGCATGCACTTAGCATGTGACCCAGCAATTCTATTCCTAAATATCAATCCCAGAGAAATGAAAACAGGTGGATCTACACTGTCTTTTACCTGAATGTTCATAACAACTTTATTCATAATACCACCAAACTAAATATAACTCAATATTCATCAACAGATGATTAGGTAAGCAAGTTATATTTTATTCGTAATACAGAAATATGTATTTTATAATAAAATTTGTGTCTGATAAAGGATACAGAATACTGATATTCACAACAACATGGATAATTATACAAACAACAACAGCAATAAACACAGAGTGAAGAACTCTAAACACAAATTTTATTCATAGAAATTCTAAAAAGACAACAATTCACCATGAGAATACACCAGTGATTGCTTAGGGTCAGGATTAGGGACTTGGTTGGGAAGGGCCCAGAGGAAGTTTTTTCATGATGGAAGTGCTCTATAGTTGACAGTTGTGGTGGTCAGTCAGAGATTTGCATTTGTGTCTAAATATCATTCTTGCAATCTCCATCTACAACCTAAACTCTTCCTAAACTTTTTCATATCAGCAAATGATATCACCATCTACTTGATTGATTGAGCCTATAGCCCATGCATTCTTCTTGACTATTTACTTATGCCCTACATCCAAAACACCACTATGTTTATGCTGTATCTTGAAAATATTATTTAATCTGTTCAATTCTCTTTCTTTGTAGCGCTACTATCCTTCTAAGTCATTATTATCTCTTGCCTAAATTACAGTAACAGCCGCCTCATTGGCTGTGGTCTTCTATTCTTGGATTCCAAAGCCCATTGTTTACACAACAGAGTGAATTTTTAAAAATAGTTAATAAATAATTATGTCACTCCTCTGCTTAAAATACCTCAATGGCTTCTCAACAAACAAATAATAATTCAACTTTTTTTTGTGATCTACATGAACCTCTTTGATCTGGCATTGCCTATCTTCCCAGCCATTTCTCCTTCTTCATTGTACTCTAGCCATGCTGAGCCTCTGTCTCTGAGTTTGCTGAGCTTGTTGCCACATTTGGACCACTGTATTCCCATTCTTTCTCTCATCACCGTTTCACAGTCTCGTTGAATGGTTCTTTTCATACTTCAGGTTCCCACGCAAATGTCTCCTAGGAAATGTTGACTTAGAGCACCCTTTTGAAATCAACTGCCCGCCCCTCCCCCCACACACACCTCTTATTTTTTATCACATCACCTGCTCATCTTTATTTTGTAGTATTTATTGAATTCTGAAATGACTTATTTGTGTTTTTGTTTAATGGTTTATGTTTTCTGTCACTTGAGTGAAAACATGTAGGATAATTGTCAGCCTTGTTTACTGCTGTATCTTGAGAGCCCAAAACAATGCTTTGCACAGAAGATGTTCCGTAAATGATTTTTTGTAGGAATAAACTTTATGACCAGCACTTTTATTAAGTATAGGAAGAAAATCAGATGAGTATTTTTTTAAATTTACATTTTGTGATTATTAAAGTAATATATGTTCACTCTAAAAAATTTGAAAAATATACAAATAATAAAAGGGCAATAAAATTACTATTTAGAGGTAAAATATGTATAATTTTGATGACTGTCCTCATTTCTATCTCTATATTCCCTCTTCTCTCCCAATTTCCATCAATAAGGATTATTCTGAATTACCACTTTTGGTACTATTATATACCACAAATTTTTTAATTGATTAAATTTTTACATAAAGCATGATTTTTAATGGATGCATAGTTTTCAATTCCAACTTGGTATTTACCCACTTTCTTTTTTTTTTTTTTTTGAGACAGAGTCTGGCTCTGTTGCCGGGTACCAGGCTGGAGTGCTGTGGTGCGATCTTGGCTCACTGCAACCTCCACCTCCCGTTACCTGCTTTCTTATTGTTAAACAGTAAAGTCTTTGTGCCTAATTTCCTTATCTGCAAATCAGGATAATAAGACCCATCTTTTTCTAGGATTACCAAGAGGATTAAAAAAGTTTAACAAGTTTTAACTGTTTAGAACATCTCCTGGTACAACACTCAATAAAAATGAGATGATGGTAATAGCAATTGTTAAGACTACTGATTCTTTTAGTTTGGTTTATAAAACTTTTTCTCTTTAGGTCAAGCTTTAAAATGTCATGACAGGCATGGAAGCTGAATAAGCCAACAGGCCTAAGAAGTACCACATGTGAGGACAACATATGAAATATCAAGAACTTGTGCTTCTTAGTTCTTATTCTAGGTGCTATATTGGTTGACTCTGAGGTAGCTTGATGTAGAGTATAATTATTAATAAATAGTTCAAGCCTTTGAAGTGCCACATAAAATTCCAGAGGAATGTGTTTCCAGGAGTCTCAATTTCACAATTTAGCATATAATTCATTTAAGCTTCATAGAGGAGAAGTGCTGTGGTCACTTTTAAAACAAGGCATTCATTGCTGGGGTACTCATTTCTCTCGTTGTCTGTTTCATGTAATATTTAGCTTCCTCTAAAATAATAATGCTCTATGAATGACTTAACATAAACATTTGAAGAAAAGATACTACTATATGGAGAGAATGAGAACAATCCTGACTCTTTACTTTCTGTGGATGGCTTGTTTTGCTTTCTCAAAAGCCCTCTTCTCACGAGGATTTAGTCTCTTCAACAGTCATTACATTGTCTTACTAAGACTGAGTTTCCCATCCTGGTGCTTTTGACCTACAGACTTTTGGTATCCTCCAAGGACATTTCACATGTGTGTCAAACCCAGATTCATGTTCTGATCATTGCCTGAAACCTCTCATTTATGACACTGAGTTCATTGTTAATTACATGTATTTGGGGTGGAGTGTCACCTAGCTGATTGCTTACTGCTTCCTCTATGGGCTGCTGAATACAAGTTTCATTTCATGTTCTTAGTAGCTGTAACCAGGAAAATGGATTAGTGAAAAGATAACAATCAAATGTAGTTTTATGTGGGAAATTGTATACGGTCCATTTCTCCAACAACAAGAGAAAAAACAGAATATAAGTACCTTCAAAGGTACTTATATTATATTGAAGGTACTTATATTTAGACTTAGAGTTTTAGACGTGGTTTTTAGAGGAGCCCATCCTCTGCCTGCAGGGACAAAGCCTATCACAATCCATTCACCACACTACTCATGTTTAAGGGTTCAAGTGCTCAGTAGCCACATGTGGGTAGTGGCTACTGTGTTGGATGTTTCCATCAACACAGAAAAATCTAGCAGATTCTAGGGAATTCTTGGCTTATGCGTTTCTGTAAATAATTTGAAAAGCAAGTGAAAATTACTACTGATGTGAGGGGTGCTATGGAGGGAGGGGGTAAGCAAGGCGACTGCTAGTGAAAAAAGGAGGTGGAGGCAGAACATGAACCCAAGAAAGTGGGCAATGAAAGTAGAGCTCACTAGGTGAATGTAGATATATTGGATATTCTAAAGAGGCAGAAAAATAGACCTGAGCCGAAGAATAAATTATGGAAGAAACCAAGATACTGTCCAATTGCAAGTTGGATTAGTGATAGCTTTTCACAATTCCTATAATAATCTTTATAATGGGTTAAATAATTTTATATATTATATACATATTTATAACATAGAAAAATACTAGAGTCAAAATTCAAAAATAAAAGAGTGAGCAACATGGGCATTCAACAGCAATCTTAAAATAATTAAGGCAAGGATAAGTTTCCAAGATTGATTTTAAGACCGAATCTCTTGCATCATCTGTGGTTGTGGGATTTGAGACAGAATGGCCATTTGTCATGGAAAGACTGGTTATGTGCAAAATCAGAGCTTCAGACTGAGCACTCAGTGACGCTTCAACGGATGCACTTGCAGCTGCCTTGAGGTGGGGCCCAGTGAGATCTGAACTGAGGCTGTCTAGGCATTAACAGACAAGGAAGGAGTCAGGGAAAACATTATCCCGAAGAAGTAGCTAATGGGCATAAGATTCAGTCTGTGACACCCCGGGTGTTCCGAGCCTGGGAGTGGGCATCATACACCTCTCAACCAATGGGCAATTTCGTGGCTGCCTTGGGTCTGAAATGGTGGAGAACAGTAACAATTATTAATTTTCAGACTTATTTATGAAGGGATTCTATTCTATAGAACCATTTGAACAAGTTCCTAAAAGGAAACGTTACATACTTGTGTAGTTTTGTCACCCCAAATCAACATGTCCCCTATTTCCAGATCCAACAATGATACCTTCCCCTTTTCTGAGTCAGAATGGGAGCTGGAATTTTCTGTGAGGGTCATTCTGACCTTCATTCCCCTCAGGCACAGACTGAGATGAAACAAAGGCTCAACTGTATCTCCAAGTCTGTGGTTTGCTAAGTCTCAGCCTTTTTTCCTCCACCATCTTTTGCTGATCCTGCATTTACCATGTTACTGCCGAAGAAGAAGAAAGAGGAAAGAGGAAAGAAGAAAGAAGGAAGAAGAAAGAAGAAGAAGAGGAAGAGAAGAAGAAGAACCAAGAAGAAGAAGAAGGAAGAAAGAAGAGGAGGAGGAAGAGGAGGAAGGAGAAAGAAGAAGAAGAGAAGAGGAAGGAAGAAGAAAAGAAGAAGAAAAAAGGAGGAAGAGGAGCAGGAGGAGGAGGAGGAGAAGAAGGAGAAGAAGAAGAAGAAGAAAAGAAAGAAGAAGATAATCTCAAGACTGAAGGTGGAGCTAGTGGAAATGGAGCTGATTCTAATGGATTTTCATACAAATCTCACACACTTCTTAGGGGTGGTGATTCCTATTTGAACAACTTTTCTAGATTAGTGGTTTTATTTCTTGGTATTTTTAATTAGTCAAAAACATAGACATAAATAATTCTTTTCAATAGGTAGAGACCTGGGTTTTAAATGAAACCTGATAATGTAGTGTGATTTCTTCCATATACTGAAATGCATAAGGAGAAGTTTCTTTTAGTTTATTGAGATATTTGCTCTATGATACTACAGTGTTTAGAATGAGGACTGAGAGTTTTCAAGAAAAGATCAAATGTTTAGCAAGGATAAAACATGCATGATGTGTTTCAGAAATTTTCATCTAAAATGCCTAAAGTTTATATTAGCTTTTATAATTATAGAAAAATTTAAACACATACCAAAGAAAACTCCATGTGCCCATCTCCCAGGTTCAACAATTATCAACATGTACAATGTTGTTTCACCTATAGCCCTTGTCTCTATAGCCCTACCTCTCACTGTTTCAGTTTGCTGGAAATCCTAGAAATTATATCATTTAATCAGCATGCATCTCTGAAGCATAAGGACATTTTTTTAAAACATCACAAACTTCTAGTTTTAACTACAGAAAATACAGGATAGCACATGAAAGGATGTCAGAAGAATACAATCAGCAAAATTCACAATCCTGAAAATTCTACAGGATGAAAACTCAGTTTCTTTAACAAATAAATTACAATGGATAAAATAAGATTAAGGGAAAACCTGTAAGTAGAAGAGACTCAGATACACATTGATTCTAACTAACAATTATGAGACAATTAGGGAAATGTAAACAGTGATTGGGTATTTGATGACATTAAGAAATTACCATGTACTCCCCACCACCCATCACTCATTTTTAAAGGTAGGTGAGATAATGACTTTATGGTTGTGACAAGAATTTTTTAAAATACTTTGCCATTAAAAAATAATACTAAATCCTCATCTACCTGGACAAGTTGATAACCCAGAATAATTCTTAAGAGTTGTGGGTAATTCTCTTCCTTCTGTGGTAATCTTCATTTACTAAATAATAGAAGGAGAAAAGTGACAATGAAATATAAAATAAAATAAGCAAGTCCGGAGCTCGAAGGTAAACCTACTGACATCCTATTCCTTTTGTTTTGAGAAGCAAAGAGCTGGTATTTTTTTAAGGGTTAAAGAGCAGTGCATGGGAGCCGTTATTATTTAAGTGCTGTTTGTTTGTTTGTTTTTTTAACTAATATGTCTAGTAACAAACCTGGTGTTTAACAATACTTCTCTGCTCTTATGAGTTTTGCCTCATTAAAGTAGAGGCCAGGCACAGTGGCTCACGCCTGTAATCCCAGCACTTTGGGAGGCCAAGGCAGGTGGATCACCTGAAGTCAGGAGTTCGAGACCCACCTGGGCAACATGGTGAGACCCTGTCTCTACTAAAAATACAAAAATTAGCTGGGGGTGGTGGTGTATACCTCTAATCCCAGCTACTCGGAAGGCTGGGGCAGGAAAACCACTTGATCTTGGGAGGCGGAGGTTGCAGTGAGCTGAGATTGCGCCATTGCACTCCAGCCTGAGTGACAGAGCAACACTGTCTCTCTCTCTCTCTCTCTGTCTCTCACACACACACACACACACACACACACACACACACACACACACACACAAGTAGAGGAGCCCATTATCTTGTGAACAGAGTTTACACACCCTCCTCTGTCCTGCAGGGGCCACACAGGCAATTGAAAAAAGCCACAGAGAAGATTTCTTGGGCTTTTTATAAAAAGCTTCCCACATCATGCCATATATTTAAATAACAGGCTAAGATGGGAGTGATGAGTCTCTCAAGGAAATAAAGATGGCACACTCATTAGAAGGCTCATTAAGAATAAAGTACAGAAAGGGGGCTCTGAGAACAGACTCTCATCCTGGTATTTATTAGGACAAAGCACTCTCTTTAATGGGGCACCTAAAAAGCTCTCTGCTGCAATTATTATTAGGCATTAGTGCTTTCACTAACTTTTTGGGGTCAGCTTTGCCCTCCTCTCTGCCTTGGTAAACAGTCGACAACACCACCCTTGTGTTCCAGCATCTTGTGGCCAATTCAATCTAAGTTTTCCTGTCTGTGCTCAGGAGTCCTGTGCTTCCAGTCTTTGAGGACACTTGAAAATTGGACCTCTTTCAGAGCAAATTGGAGGATATTACCACACTTTATTGCTTATTTCTTCTCCTGAGTCCTCCTTTTTCCCCTTCATTTTAGGTACAATTTGTTAGCCTCCTTTTTTTCCTCTCTTTCCCGGAGAGCAGCTGTTGGCAAACTTTTTGAAGGATCAAATAATACAACTAGTGAAGAACTTAAGCTTTGTGGCCTATCAAGTCTCTGTTGCATGGGGTAGTGAGTGCAAAAGCAGCCACCAACCATACATAAATAAATGTGTATGGTTGTATTTTAATAAAATTTTATTTACAGACATAAGTGGTCAGCCAAAGGCTGCAGTTTGTTGACTTATATTCTAATATTCTAAAAGGGAAGTTCTCATTCTGCTTATGAAATAAAAGTAGCCATATAGTATTTTCAGGGTTTTAATTTTATTCACATGTTGGTTTGCCATTTAAGTTTTTAATGCCAGCTATCTGCCAGGCTCTATGCTAGGTACTGAGAATACAGAATCATAAAACCCGGGGAGATTACCGTCTTGTAAACAGTTGGACTGACAGGCAAATAGCTACAATGTGATCTCCTTAGTGCTACAGTGGGCATGTTGGGGGTGTGAGACTACAGGTGAAGGGAATGGAAGCATGCCTTGAGATGTAAAGCATTAATAGGATTTTCAGGCAGTGGGCATTTTGAGAGGAAACAGCCCAGGAAAATGTATAGAGACCCAAGAAAATATACCTGTTCCTGGGCCTTTGAGAATTTGAGTGTTATTCCAGCACCAGTGTGCGTACAGGATTTAAGGGAGGAGGCAGCAGGGATGGAGAAGGAATTATTTAGGAGAACAGGAGGCTGGGCAGGTGGGAAAGTCTTATGGTCTGTACTAAAGTGTTAAGGTTTTATTTTGTAGGATATGGGGCGCCACTGAACAATTTTCATCATAGGAATGCCATGGTCAGATTTCCCTGCTGGGAAATAATGTGAAAGATGCAATCCATAAGTTCTTAAAGATTTTGACTGTTCTGGAAAGCTGTCAAAAATAAGCAAAAGTTTCCAGAACTTGGATATAGCAAACCAGGAAGACAACTTAAATAGTGTGAATCCCTTTCCTGTTCACTTTCCATTTGAGCTCCCTGGGCCAGTTAACGTTAGCAATGAAGGTTAAATGTTTGTTTGCTGCAAAAGGAATAAATCTCACTTAGTTCAGTGAGAAGAGGAGGAGAATCATTAGAGCTAACAATTCTAAGATCTATAGTGAAGAGCTTCCTTCTGAGTGTGATTTGAGGGCTGCTAGGGATCCCCTTGCCCTGAAATGACATCCATCCAGATTCTGCAGCCTCTAAAATTAAAACAACTGGAGATTTGACTTCTTCAGGTTGAGCATTGCTCTCTCTAGGAAAGGTATTTTAAGATGCAAATACTCCTTGGAAATGTGATGTATGATGTCAATCATAAGCTAGTGTGAATGGGGTATAAATCTGACCGAGGCTCAGGAGAACATAGACCCCTGAAAAGGAAATTAGGAGAAGGCTTTGACATAAGGAAAAGGCCACATAACCAGGGATGCAGAGAGTAAAGGCAAAGACTAACTGCCTCCTTCTCAGTATGTCCTAGGGCAGTGTTGAGCCTAATAAGGTGGACAAGGACAGGCATAAAATAGCAACTGATTAATAAACATGGGCAGGAGAAGTGTGTATTTTTTCAGACTCAGTGGAATTTTTACTGCTTAACAATTCCAGAGCCAATTTGTAAAGCTGTCTGGGAGTGTTCAGTCTGCGAGAGGCAGACACAGGAAAGGGGAGGGAGACAATTAGGAGGGTAAAAGATGCTTCAGACAAGGAATGGGCTGCAAGTGACAACTGAATGAACCCCCTCTCTCTCACTTCTAGCAGCTCGTATTCTTTTCCCAACAAGCTCCTACTTGCTACTTTGTCTTCTGAATGCAAAACCAAAGTGCTTGAGTGAATAAACAAGAACTCTTTATCAAAGAGAGATAGTACCCAGTTTCTCTGGGTTTGGTGTCTACTCCTGTGCAAGGCCCATTGATTGGAAGCTGGTGGGAGATGCGAGGGCACATTGCCTCCTTGATGACAAAGCAACCGTGTCTGAGACCGCAGGCTGAAACTCATCAGAAATTGTCCATCTACTTCTGGCATCATGATGTGAACCTAAGAAATAAACTTCTGAAGCAGATGCCTGCCTTGATACGGCCAAAAAACAACCTCAGGCTTTCTTGATTGATTCATTCATGCACTGAACACATAACTACATGTACTGCAGACCCACTCTGTGCATGCCCTGATTAGGTGCTGAGGATATTCAAAGGCACCTGCAGGGATGACTATAACACAAGGCAGGTGCATGAGAGTGATGGAGAAGTATGCAAGATAACACAGAAGCAAGGTTACTGTCTGAGTATAAACAAGGGATAAATAAAAGCTGATATTCCTCAACTGCAGAGGCAACCTAAGAGATAGTACAAATTTGAAAGAAGAGTCCATGTGATAACTTAATGGGCCTAGCAATGTGATTTGAGATAGAATGTGAAGTAATTCAGGAAGTGGAAACCAGGGCCAGCTATACAGTTGCCTGTCCCTGTGCAAAACAAAAACACAGGACCCCTTGTTCAAAGAGCAGGAAATAAAGGGCATTTCAGGGCCTTTAAAGGTATGAAAGTGTGAAATTTATTTCTTTCATGGTATCTCTCCTGATCTTTTTCTTTTTTTTTATTTAATGTCACGTTCTTGGGCACAGGGCTACATGCTGGCTGAATGGAGGTCCTTACATATGCCCAGGGCCCTGACCTGTGAATTGGCATGTAACAGCACAAGGCTCACCAGCTGCCAGGTTTTGTGTCCTAACAGCCACCCCAAGGAGGCACCCTGCGACATCTAGGGGTGAGAAAGACAATCTTCCTTTTCTGTGTGTCTGCACCTCAGTCCATCAGACAGGTGTCCCCCAAAGGATTGCAACCTCCATTCAGGGACATACCGTATTTGGATGGGTGTTGGCAAGAAGCTCAGCTCCATTCCCGATACTGGGTCAGTGCCTCCATTCCTCAGCTGCTCTGAGCATTGGCTCTACTCTTCTCCAGAGTACTGTTTGCAGCCAGTGGGGCTGCCTTGTTCAGAGATGCCTAGGAAGTTATGCATCCCCTCATCTCTGGATTGGGGTGGAGGACTGGCCTGCAAACAATAATTGACTGATATGAGGGTGTCATTGTGCTCAACATGGGACAACCAAGGCACTATTTGCACTCTAGGCTAGACCTCCCACAGACTCAGGCCAGCGTTCTCCAGGTGAACCCACATCTTTGCTTCATTTCTTTCCCACCCTATTCTGATTCTCTCTCCAAGTTCCACCTGAAAATGCTCCTTTATTAAACCACTTGCACAGGAGCCCGTGGCTCAGATTCTGCTTCTAAGGAAATTCAGCCAAGAGAGTGAAAACAGAATCAGATGTGCTCCTGGTGGGGCTGGGGTCATGTTGCAGGGTTAAATAGATAGTCGGAATAGATCTCATTGGGAAAGTAAGACTTTCGTCAAGACCTAAAGAGGAGGAGGAGAGAAATAACCAAGAGTAGAAACATTCTAGGCAGAGGGCACAATTAGAGCAAAGGCTCTTTAGTAGTAAGAATAATACACACTCCACTGCCAGATTAGATGTCTTAATCTGAAGAACTTGTGAATATGTTAAGTTACATAGCAGAGGGCAATGGATGTTGCAGATGAATTAGGGTTGCTAAACAGCTGACTTTAAGATAGAGAAATTAGCCTGGGTTATCCAGGTGGGCCCAGTGTAATCACAAGCGTCCTTAAAAGTAGAAGAGAAGGACAGAAAAGAGGTTGGAGGAAAGTGTGACTGCAGAAAAAAGGCATGGAGATATAGTACTGATGGCTTTGAAGACAGAGGCTGAGGATGTGAGCCAGAGAATATGGGTGGTGTTAGGAAACTGGAAATGGCAAGGACGTGGATTCTCTCCTAGAGCCTTCAAAAGGAAATACCTTGATTTTGGCCCAGTGAGACTCGTGTTAGACTTCTGACCCACAGAATTGCAAGGTAACACTTTTCTGTTGTTTCAAGCCAATAATTTTGAAATAATTTGTTATGGCAGCCATAGGAAATGAATACAGGTCCTAAGGCAGAAGCATACATGACACGTGAGGTGACCGGTGAGGAGGTATATTCGTCCCTTTTCACGCCGCTGATAAAGACATGCCCCAGACTGGGAAATTTATGAAAGAAAGAGGCTTAATTGAATTTACAGTTCTACGTGGCAAGGGAGATCTCAGAATCACAGCAGAGGGTGAAAGGCACTTCTTACATGTTAGTGGCAAGAGAGAATGAGGAGGAAGCAAAAAATGGAAACCCCTGATAAACCCATCAGATCTGAAGAGACTTATTCACTATCATGAGAATGGCACGGGAAAGGCCAGGCCCCATGATTCAATTACCTACCACTGGGTTCCTCTCACAATACGTGGGAATTCTGGGAGATACAATTCAAGATGAGAGCTGGGTGGGGACACAGCCAAACCTTATCAGGAAGCCACCATGGCTTGAATGAAGGGAGTGAGAAGAGCAGTAGGAGAGGAGGGAGAGAGGTGGGAGAGAGGTTGTGCAGGGTCTCATAGGTCACTGCAAGCAACCAGGGAGGTGTCTATTTCTGAAGTGAGGAACCAGTGCATGGTTTTGAGTGATAAAATCTGACACGACTGTTAAAAGGTTCCCTGTGACTGTTGTAAGGCTAGGCAGTGAGCAAGCAACACCTGTTAGGCCTTTTCAATCACGCAGGTAAGAAATAATGGTAGCAAGAATCAGGAGGACAGCAGGGGAGGTGGTAAGAAGTAAACACAATTTAAAGAGAGTGCCAGCAGGATTTTCTGCTAGAGTGATTGTGGGAGTGTGAGAGAAAGGGCAGGGAAGGACTGCTGTAAGGATTTTTCTTGAGCAACTAGAAGAATGAAGCTGCTATCAATTGAGATGGAAAGGGATTGCAAGTAGAGCTGGTTTTGAATATGGAGCATAAGACTGGGTGTTCTTTGGAACTTGTTTCACTGGAGATGTGTTTTCTAGCCAAGTGAAGATGCTGAGTAGGCAGTTGAGGATACAGTTCTGGAGTCTGTAGGCATTTGAACCGTGCGTAGACATTTGGGAGGTGTCAGCATACAGATCCAGCTTAATGCTGTGGAACTGAATGGCATGACCACGAGAATGAGTGGACAGGAGAAAGACGAAGTGAGCCTGAAGGAAGGCCAGCATTAAGAGGTTAAAGAGATAAAGGAGACTAAAACGGGGTGGCCATAAGGTAAAATTAGATTCAGGAGAGCGTGTGGTCCTAGAAGCGAAGGGAGGAAAAAGTAACAGATAGATGAACTGCATAAAACACATCAAGAAAGACAAGGATTGGTCAGCAACCTTAGTACCGAAGTTCTGGGAAACTTTGATGAGAAAAGTGGAATGAACTGGTGGAAACAAGAGCTTAATTGGAATAGGTAGAAGAGAGAATGGGAAGAAAATCTTGGAGCCAGCAAGACTAAATGATGATTTCTGGAAGTTTTGAAAACTGCAGGCAGGTTGGCAGGCTGGAAACCCCGGGGGACAGTGGGTGTCGCAGGTGGAGCCCGCAGATGGTCTAGAGGCAGAATTCTTCTTCCTCAGGGGATCTTAATCTTTGCTCTTAAGGCTCAAAACTGATTAGATGAGGCCCACCCACATTATGTAGGGTAATCTGCTTTACCCAAACTCTACCAATTTGAATGTTAATTATTTCTAAAATAGTTTCATAATAACATCTAGACTGGCGTTTAACCAAAAGCTAGGTACCATAACCAAAAGCTAGGTACCATGACCAAACCCGTTTAGCACATAAAATCAATTATCACAGCCATGGTGAAGAAAAGTTGTTTTTTGTGTTTTTATGATAAGGATAGATTCGTATATCAATAAAAATAATCTATGAGAGAGAAAAATACTTGATAATACAGAAGAGAGGGGAGACTAGTTGAAAAAATGTCATTGAGAAGGTAAGAAGGATGGGATATAATACATGGTGGAGGGATTGAGTTTAGATAACAGCTAGTTGATCTGCTGTGACTGGCAGGAACATACAGTATTCAAATACAAATGCTGCTTAGAGAAGTTCTTTGATTGCTTCAAGGATTTCTAATTAAGAAGGAAGCAACATCATCAGATAAAGGCAGAACAGAAGATGACTTAGTGGAGGACTAAGGAAATAGAAAATGGTCTAAAATAATCCAGTTGGAAAGTGACAAAGCGAATGGACCAGGTATATAGTGTGCTTGCCTGGAAGTGTAGAGGCTCACTTGAAATTCATGTTCATGAATTTACACTGGTATCAGTCAGCGTGGGCAGCCACAGGGCTGTCGGCATGCCTAGGCAGAGAACCGTAATTTTGTTGACTGTGATGAAAAGAGTGAAGGAAAGGGGGTCAAGGGTATATGTAAGGAAGTGATTATAATATTTGGTTAGGGAATATAAATGGAAGAGGAAGGGAGCCAGTGGAGGGAGGTAATTGGGATAGAAAGTATAAGTGAGATGGGAAAACCAAGTGATAAAAACGTAGAACCAGCAAATCTGTAGAGATAGTAAAAAGATGAGGTGGTTGACACGGTTAAGGGAGAATGAATAGATGATAAGCAAGAGTTTTTTTTTTAGGGAAGTGAAATTGTCATATGATATCATAATGGTGAATAGTGCCATTTTCGTGAGTCTATACAATGTATGATGTACAACACCAAGAATGAGCCCTAGATAGACTGTATTTAGTAATAATGTATCAATATCAGCTGACTAGTTTTAGCAACTGTACCACAAAAATAGATGATGGTGATAGGAAAAAACTTGGGAGTTGGTATGTAGGAACTCTCTACTTTCCACCAAATTTTTCTATAAATCTAAAGCTGCTTTAAAAAGGGTTATTTTTTAAATTATAGGACTGAGTATAATTCTCCATGAGACTACTTTTTTTCTGTATCTGCTGCAGCAAATAGAAGCAGACACATTAGATAATCGATAGTGATCTAAACACAGTTCCATTCAATTCAAAGTTGTTTCCTTTAGATTAAAGAAAATAATAAACAGAGTAAAGAAACAACCTGCAAAATGGGAGGAAATATTTGCAAACTATCACACAAGGGGCAAGATATAGAAGGAACTCAGACAATTCAACAGCAATAATACTAATCTCACTAAAAATGGGCAAAGGATCTGAAAAGATATTTCTCAAAGAAGAAATAGAAGTGGCCAACAAACGTATGAAAAAATGCTCATCATCAGTAATCATCAGGGAGATGCAAATCAAAACCACAATGAGATATCATCTCACCCCACTTATTATGGCTATTATCAAACACAAAAAGAAAAACAGATGCTGGTGAAGAGGCAGAGAAAAGGGAATTCTTATGCATTGTTGGTTGGAATGTAAATTAGCATAGCCATTATAAAAGACAGTGTGGAGGTTCCCAAAAAATTAAAAATAGAACTATCACAGTAGTCCAATTAAAAATAGAACTATTATATGACAAATATTGCATGTTCTCACTCATATATGGGTGCTTAGAAAGTTGATTTCATGGAGATGGAGAGTAGAATAATTAGTTACCAGAATCTGAGAAGGGTGTGGGGGATGGTGAAGAGGAGGGGATGAAAAGTTGGCTAATAGCTGCAAATATACAGTTAGATATATGGGATAAGTTCTAATGTTCAAAAGCACAGTAGGCTAACTATAGTTAAAAATAATGTATATTTAAAGAGGACTTGAAATGTTCCCAACACAAATGATGAAAGCTTCAGATGACATATATCCTAAATACCTGACTTGATCATTACATATTCTATGCATGTATCAATATATCCATGTATCTCATGAATGTGTGCAAATAGTATATGTCAGCAAAAGAATTCTAAAAATGTATATACCTATCCAGAAAATCCAGTAATAGTAATAAATGATTGTAACATTGAATTTTTAAAACATAGGATCATAGTGTTAAAAATAAATAAAACATTTTTACAAATTAATTTTTGGGTTAGATGACCACACACTTTGTTGGTTCTCAAAACAAAGAAAAAAGATAAAATTAGAATGTTTAGGGGAGGAATGTCAAGGGAGGCAGTGAGCCTGGAGGAAGAAAAAAATCCCAAGTCTTGATCTTCTCATCCAAAGGGAAAGGCCCTTTTGATACCTTCTACACAACCTCTAACATTCTGTAAGTCATAGACCTGGATAAGAATTTACCTGACATCTAAGAAAAGGACCTACCAAGGCCATGTGTTCGTCAAACTCTCCAGTCCCTTAGTGAAAGGCATACATTGCAATTTTACCAAATACTGTATGTGCCTCTTTTTTTACTGATAATTTAATGAGGTAGTTTTACTTGAATGATGAAACTGTTTTAAACATTTTCCATAACAAGGGCTCTAAATACTAAGTTCTGTAAAATTCTCACTTGGCTTAAAATAAGAAAAGACATGATTGAATGGTAAAGGACCTTACACCTTACTGAAATACATCATTGTAATGCAATCCTTAAGTGATCAAAGTATATTAAAAGGTTTATAACATGTGGAATAAAGTTATGTTAACTAGTTAAATAATTTTAGGTGCGATTAACTTGTTCTTTCACAAAATTGTTAGAAAATATTTTCTCAAGTGTTTAGTTCTTTATTCAGAAATTATTGTATTTCAAAAATTAAATGGTGGAGATGATAAATTAATAGTGGCATTAGATGCATTTTAAGTTATCTCTACTATCCACACACAGGCATGTTAGCAGGGACTCATTCAATTAATTGCCTTTTGCTACAGTGAGCTTTAAGTTTTGGAAATGCAAGGAACACACACACACACACACACACACACACACACACCCAGATAAGCTATTTGGGCCACATTTTAGAAATAAGAAATCAGATTTTCACTGCTGATGCATATGGGTTCTCTCTTCTGAGTGACCAGCAGATTTTTGTACTAAATCCTTTCAACTATTGCCACATATTCTGAAGGATCACAGTAGTGAGGCCAAAATGGGAAATTCTCCATCAACTGGAAGAGTATTTAAATCCTTGTTTGTTTGTTTCTATTAGATTAAAAACCCATTAGGATGAAGGAGGAGATGAGAGATCATTCTTTCAGTCCTGCAAAGAATCTGTCTTGTTTTCTAAAGTGCTTTAGGAAAGAAACTTGCCCAAACTCATTTAGGATCAGATATTTCAGGATCTCATGCTGTCTGGTAACCTTTATGTATGTCTCATTTAACTGCCTCATGCTGCTTTTTAGTCTTTCCGTCCTTCTCTTATTGGAAGTGGAGAGTAGACGTGTACCACTTTCTAAGTGAGAATCTTGATATATTTGAAGATTTGTTATTAGTGCCCTGTTCATTTTTCTTTTTCATGGGCCAGTTTTTCATTGTTTAGGTTTTGAAGAATTATCTTTAAGCCTTGCTTTATGTTGGTTGTCAGAGTCTTCTATGTCTTTCTATATTGTGGCATTCAAAATCAGACAAGTTTAGGGGAATGATAAAACCTTGCTCTGATGTACTGCACGTATTTATAAACAACAGAGCTGTATTGTTTAGAAAAGGTATATTCTGATGGCTTCAAAAGCCCCCACTCTGCAATAATATTTCTTGATCATTCCCCATTTTTTATTTTTGTCCTTTGTTTTTATGTATATTTGTTTCATAAGTTATTGAAAGATGGCACCATTGCTTTTAGACAACCTTGTATAATGTGAATAATTTCCTATCTATAACTGTGAAATTCAGTGGATTATTTTCATATTTCAATGTTAAATATTTGCAGAAAATATAAGTAGTCCTAGAACTTTGTAAAGACATCTTTAGATGCAAGTTAGAAGTGACCATAAAAATATAGATACATCTCGTTCTTTTTGTCATATTCATTCAGTCAGTAAATAATTATTGAGTGCCTCTTATGTATCAGACAAAGATCAAGACAGACATTGTCTTTGACTTATCCAATGGCCTCCTAAAGAAGTATACTGAAATATATCTTTATAACTTGGGTCATATTCCAGAAATAAAAGATCACAATGTAAAGAGCTTGGAGGCTCTTTTGGATGGAGTGATGAATTACGTTTTAAAATTATACACATGAACTAGTCTTTATAAATTGGTCTTAACTTTTCCAGCCAGACAGTAAGCACAGCATGTCAGGACATAGCATGTTGAATTTTCACCTGAAGGGATTAGCTCTCTTTGAGGCACATGATTTGTGTTGGTTGCCCACATTAATTTGTAGGATAGTGGTTTTTAATGATGTACATGAAAATCTAGTGAAAGCCATGGATTCTCATTTCAGGAAAAACAATGAACTTAAAACTTGAGAATGTTCCTGTGCTCCTTGGAATCCATTTATGGAGTCTAGGATAATAACTATTGAATGGCTCAATATCTTTGTACTAAACCCGCTTTCACACCATTCCAGTTAAAGGTGAATAATATCTCAGATGGGTCAACAGAAGTCTTCAGGGGCTAATATGGGACCTCAAGGGAGAGGTATAGTCTGGCAGAAATCACAAAAATCCATTTTATCTTCCTTCAGGCATGAAGTGGTAAGATGGAAGAACCAAGGAGGACCACGGTGTAGCCTAGGGGGAGGTGTTGCACAACTTGAGATTCAGGCTTGCTTCTAGTCTAAGTTTTGAGCTATAGGGACACAGATGGCCTTTGAGTCTCATGATATTCTAATTGGCCTATTACTAAAACAGTACATACAGAGAAAAATTTGGAGCCAAATCTCAGGTATTCCATTCATTCATCAAATATTCGTTGAGGAGTTGCAATATCCTGAGCACCTGGGGAGACCCTGTACCTGGTCTCACAGGTTTCATTTGTTCCCCTACTTGTGACTCACTGATGGTAGTTTTGAAAAAAAAAAAAACTGCTTGGAGGTACAGAAGCTCCTTATCTTTGGACGGCTCTGGTGTGATCATCAATACTCGATAAATACTGGTTGGTTGATTGGTTTATTACTTTCCCTGTTGGATTCTTCTTGTTACAGAATCAGAACAGCTGGGGTTAATAAAAAGAAAAGTTTAGTTTTGAGAGGAGCACAAAGCTACACATACTAATTATAATAAAATATTAAAAAGCTACTTAGGGTAACAGTTATGAACTTGAAGTGCATACTAATGTGAGATTCATTTTGATGTAAAGCATTTTCAAAATCAGCTATCTATCCTCAGAGTGGCCAAAATAGCAGTCCAGAGACGGACATGGAGCATTTCAAATTCAGCAGTATGCTCTTATTGGCCCAGGGATGGCAATCACACAAGCAGCAGCTGGTAAGAATCTGAGTCTATTCTGACTAGATCATGCTGCCTGAGAGTCTAATTTTGCTTCAAAAATAGTCTAATTTTGCTCACAGTGGAAAAAGTGGTATATTCCTTTAGTGTCAACAGACCAGATTGCATCTCCAGTTTGTTTGATGGGAGAACTTGGTTCTGTTCCCAGATACGGCTCTCCTTCATGGATCATTGAATTACACTAAGTGTTTTGAACAAAGTCAGTTTCAAAACATACTGCTTTCCTCCCAAACGTTGGAATTTCTCTTCATACCAAAGCTCCAAGAGCCTATGCTTATAGGAAGAAAATCTGCAAATACAGTCACTTCAGTTCCAGCCATCAGCTTCTTCTTCTGTGGATAGGTAAATCCAGAAGGCCCTTCAGGATCTAACATTCTAGGACATTATAGTGAGTCCTAGAGGCTTTGATATTCTGAAATTTGTGTCAAGATAGGTGGGTTATAAATCTACAAATTGGTGGATAAAAAACGTAAGCAATTTATGTAAAAAAAATAGCTTGAGTATATTACACTTTGGCTTTCAGTAAGGCGACTTTTGATACTGTCCTATTTATCTTCCTTCGTGTTTTTTCAGGCAGTAACTATATGTAAAAAAAACGTTTAACTTTATCAGTTATTTTTTTTTTTAGAGTATTTCTAAGTGAGGGCCCATTACCTGCTTCAAATTCACTTAGTTTCAAACTCTCTGGTCCTAAGTAATGAGGCATGAAGGAGACCAGGTTAGAGAATGATCCGAGAAGGACTCGAAGCCTCCCCAGGCTCAGGCTTGTGGTCTGGGTGAGGTGCCGTTTCTTTCCAGCATGTGCTCCTCTGTGCAGCTGCCTGTGTCTGCGACAAATCCAGGAACCTTGCTCCAGGCAGACCACGTTCCACTGACAATCTGACTTTATTAAAAATGAATCTTGAAAACTTTGCAGATGATATATCTTTCCCTCTAATCCATACCCCAGGAGCATGAGACTGAAGGAACACTGTGGGGAGGATTGATGAGCAGCTCTATTTATATTCTGTTGATGGGCTAATCTTGCACACACCTGGAGCTGATCTGAACTTCTACCCACACAAAGGGATCCTGGTATTGGCTCTGGTGCTAACAAGTCCAAACTGAGCTCAGGCACAATTGGGCTAGAATGGGTAGGTATATTACCTGGATTCTCAGGGGGACCCAGCTAGGGGTGTTCTAGATGGCAGTTGATCTTGTGGTAAGAAAGGGATGACAATTTCTAAAAGGAAGCTCCCTGTGACAGTTCAAGAGGAAAGAATTCCTTGTTCCTATTCTTTCATTTAAAAAAAAAATCCCATCAATGTTTCAAGGGTTTTGGTTCTTTGCTTTTCTCTTTAATTTTTCTTTTTTTATTTCTTTTTGTTAAGGGGATGGAGTTTCACTCTTGTTGCCCAGGCTGGAGTACAATGGTGCAATCTCTGCTAAAGGCAACCTCTGCCAGGTTCAAGTAATTCTCCTGCCTCAGCCTCCCGAGTAGCTGGAATTACAGGCATGCGCCACCACACTTGGCTAGTTTTGTATTTTTGATAGAGATGGGGTTTCTTCATGTTGGTCAGGCTGGTCTCGAACTCCCAACCTCAGATGATACACCCACCTCGGCCTTCCAAAGTGCTGGGATTATAGGCGTGAGCCACTGTGCCTGGCCTTCTCTTTAATTTTTAAGAGTCAAAAAATATGTCACTTAGCTTTGTTATGTGATAAACGAAGTTTTATTTTTCTTCGACAACATCTTCATGTGGTGCCATCCAGAATAGGAGGTTCCCTTTATGTAACACCTAGAGGTTGGATTTTACTTGATCCCATTTCTGAAGTCCACTGAGTATTTAGAATTCTTAGTTTGTCTTTAGAATTTCTGGTTGAACTGGGCATACTCACAGGGGGAATGCCTTTGGAATGTGATTGAAAGCTGTGCTGTGCTGGCTGTTCCCTTATGACTTCTTTGGATTAAATAAAGCCAGCTACAGAAGTGGTTGAAGCTATCCCTCACGTTGACATTTAATTTACCTGGGAGTACAATAATCTGAGGAAGAATCAAATACTTGAAAATTTTGCTTCAGTGAGCAAAAGCTAAATGTTTGTACCGTATTGAAAAGTGATAGTTTTCTTTGGAATTTAAAGAAAGGAAAAGAGTAACAGGTTCACTGACGAAAAGTCTGAGGAAAGAACAGAACTCTTCTTTGGAATATTCACAATTATGAAGTTGGAGAGATGTTGAAATTTTGCACATTGAGATAATAATTTTTCATCTGCTGTTTGATAGAATGAGGTAAATGAGGTCCAGATAAAGGATGGGGTGATAACACCTTGAAAATAAAGGGTGTGTTTAAATGTGGTACAGAAAAAAAAGTGGCTGGAATTAATACGTAACCATATGTGGGAGGTGAAAACATGTTGAATCTTGTACAGAAGTTTGATCAGAGAAAGAGTAAGTAATGTTGCTGTCCAAATCAAAATAACCATTTATAATTAGTTCCACCTGTGCTAAAAAAATTATGCTCGGGCTGTTCTCAGTTCATTGAAATTTATGATCATACAGTGTTATGAGTAATAGTTACTTCTGAACCAAAGTTAATATGCAGCTTCTATTGACAAAACTTGAGTCTGTATTTTATTCATCCTTGTATCCTCAGCCCCTGATAACTAGTAGATGTCCAACATGCTGATTATGTGAATGAAATGGCAAATCTATAGTACACTTAAGCTCTCTGGTTTTTCTTTAATACACATCTGGCTAGTCTTAATTGTTTGCTTTAATGAGTTGAGTGATTATTTTGGTCTATGGAAATCTGGCACTGTATGTCATATTTTTTTGCCATGTCTTAATAATTGGGCATTTAGAAGCTAATGTCTGCTTTAGATCAAGCTTACAAGGTAGTCATCATGATGGAAAATAGAATCTTTGGATGAAATGACTGGATTTCCAGTGTGCCAAAGCAAGAATCATGGCCAGTACTCTTTTTCCTCACCTGTCTTTGTGTTTCATGATCACATGCTTATTTAGGATCGTGCTTCCAGAAAGTAAGAGCAGGTGTTCCAGCCCCTATTTCTTTGCATACCCCTCCCCTCCCATTAGATGTCTTTCCCTATGTCCTGCACCTCCAGAGGTGGTTTGTGGTGGCATACCAGACTGTCTCATAATAGCACATACTATCTCCCCTAAACTATCCCAAAGATGAGTAACTAGACTTCTTACAGCAGCCTAGAATATTTCTGATACAGCCAAGATCTACATAAGTTATGGAGAGACCAGTTTCACAACTGTCCTACAAATCAGGAATGTTAGCTTCTCTATGTGAGATGTGCATTTCAGTAGCCAAACTTTCTGGTCTCTTAGCTATCTCATTTGCTGACTAAAAAATGAATCTGCCTAACACATGAGGCTTTAAATGCAAAATGATCTGAAACTGAGCTGTACATAAAGTTTCGAGGAATGCTTAGCCGTAATCGACGCTGAAGCAATATATCAAAAAGATTAAGATCAAAGACTTTGGAGTTAGACAAACAAAGCATGTCTCTGCATAGCTGTGGGACCTTGCACAAATCACTTAGCCTCTGTACATTTCAGCTTTCTCATGTGTAAAGTGATAATTTAAAAAAATCAGTAGTGGTGTGGTAAGGATTCAATGAGGTAGTGCATGCAAAATGCTCAGCAGAGCACCTGGAAAATTGTCATCAATAAGAATTATACACCATCATCCTCACCACCATCATTGTTTCATCATATGCAATCTGTGAGAATTCCCAATAGTGCCATGGTAACTTGAGTCTGAGTTTGCAAAGTGAAAGTTTGCTGGAGATGGAAAACACAAGGGCTGCCTCGGATAGTAAGGTTACCTTGGCTCTCCTACTGTTGCCATCGTGCACACCAAAAGGAGACTCTTGCTTGGCAAAACTTTCCATGAGTGGAAAGCAGCAGTAAGGGCACTTAATAGCCACTCTGCTACAGTTATTTCCCTCGGGTTTGAGTGTGTGTGATTCATAACATAATGCACATAAACTCTCCCAGCAGTGAAAAAGCCCCATTTGGACATCTGATGATCCATGAATTGAACCAAAGAAGTAATGATATAATCAGCCTGTGAAATGATCAACCCATTTTAAGAACTAAAAATCTATTTTTAAGCATAACTGAAGCCCATCAACTCTTTACTGGTGTCCAGAATAAATTTCAGCCACAGAAATCTCTGGACAATGATAATAAATTTTTCAAAACCAGAGAGAGATGGAAAGAAAAACTCAAGAAAGCTTTATAAATAAGAAAACCTTACAAATGAGAATGTTCAGAAAGTGCTCTACTCAATGTCTTTATGCAAACTGCACTAATTAATCTCTTACAAACACGGATATTTTTGTAAAGCATAAGCCCAAGTGCCATTTTATGTCCATATAATTTACAAGTCCTCAAATTACATTAAAATCACCATACACACTGTTTACAGTTTAATTACATGGTTATTTACCATTCCCAATCAAGTGTTATTCATTCAGTACCTCTTTGCCTGATCTTACCTAAAAAAGAAAACACTTTTACGCTGTATTTGAGTGGTAAACATTCAAACATGGCTATACTCAAAGGCAACAAAGATGTGATTTGGAGTAAACAAACTTCGTTGACAGAGATTTCAGAGAATGTCCAGGGCGAAAGAGAATGAAAAGAGATCAACATTTACTAAAATAGCATTTTTTACATTGTTTCAGTTCTACTGAAAAGAGGAAACTTCAGTATCTACTGCCCAATATTTACGTAAAGCCAGCTAGGATTATTATCCATATTTTACATTATAAAGATACAGTTCTTCAATCAAGAAATGTTTATTGAGAGTCATACACATTCCAGATTCTGGGGTAAGAGTAAGTGTAAAAATAAAGCATGGCCTCTGGATGAGTGCACAGATTAGATAACCACTAAGTGTGTTACAGGCATTTCCACACCTAAGAAATACTTACTTCTCATCATCCTTTTGTCACTTAACAATATCGTCCCCAAATTAGAAAGTCTCACTACCTACCACTATTCAATATCTGTCTTCAGGAACTTTTCTAAGGGTTAGTCTGTAAAACATGGAGATGAGAAACATAATAGTACCAATATTTTTTTCAGAGGTAATGCGATTGTAAAGGCTAATACTAAAAACTCTACAGATTATGTCTTTGGGATCTGCCTCTGTAGCTGACTTACATTCCTACCCAGGCAAACTGAAGCCTTATTTGCTTTCCTGTGTTGCCTGGCAACTCACAATGCCTCATACCCCTGTTAGGATACTTGACAGTTATATCAGGAAACAGTTATTAGATAAATTAACTAGAATGATCCTTAATTCCTACGACATAACTTTGAATTTCCTCTTTGGGGAACTAAAATTTTTAACAAAGTAGTCCTCATTATGAAGTCCTTGGACAATCTGCATTTACATTTTATCACATTTTTAAATAGTCTTAGGAAATAGACATTATTATCTACATTTTCAATGTGAAAGATTGTTAAAACCAGTTAAATAACTTCCTAAAATTTACATGAATAGAAATTGGGATTCAAACTGATCTCTGCCTGTTTGTCCAGCATGTAACCTTTCTAGTACATCATGTCACCTTTGGAAAAGTCAGTCTTAACATGTTGATGATTAATTTAATTTCCAGTTGCTCAATTTTCATTAGGTCTCAGCACTAGTGTAGATGCTAATATGTTAACTTTCATTCAATATCAAATCACAAAAAATCTGTAGACATATATAGCATGCATATATTACGTACCTATGCAAGCACACATAGGTAATAATAATTGATACATGTAAAATGGTACTTATGTTCTTCATTGTTGACTTTCAAAACAGTGTCCCCTTCTGTCTGTAATACATGCAAGTGAAATGTAGCAAACTAAACTAGGGTGATTACCTTTGGAAACTGTTGGCCCTAAGGTACAGATATTTAAATGACTTTCAATCTGGAAAGTGTATTAAACATTTGACATGTCATTACCATCCAACAATTATCCAAATGGAATCTGAAATATAAAATTATTTCAGATGCTAAGGCTTTGGAGAAGCTTTGGAAAGATATGCATAGAGGAATGTAAGTCCATTTTGTGCAGTGAATTTTGATAATTGAGTTAAGAATGTAGTTTCAAATTATATATCTCCTACTTTATATCTGGCTCTAAATCAAAGAAACTAAGTATAAAATGAGAGCATAGGATTTAGAAACTGGCATAAAACTGAAAGAAAAAAACCACAAGAGGCACAGGCCTCACAGTTTTTGTGGAATATCAGTAACTGAGGATTTTCTTTGGGCTCTGACTGTGCAATATTGCATACCCATAGATCCACTGGAAAGTTACTTAGTTGGTAGTTCTTTAGATAATACATGTATTATAAAGCATGCATGTTTCAAACATGTACATAATGGCTAATGTACAAGATAAGTATTCATATTAATCAAAAATCAATAACAAGATTTTGATGGATGTAATTTGTGTTATTTTTTTCCTAAGTATGTGTTATCAAGTTGAATTTATGGATAAGCTGTTGTACATCATGATTGGAACATGTTATTATTAAAGAGTGATTAATATTTTAACCCAGTAAAGGAAAATTACAATTAAAATTTTCAGAGCTTGAACACCTTAGAAGCGATCTTTTCTGACTTTTTTATTTCATAAGTGAGGAAACAGATTCAGGAAGTTACATGATTTGTTTAATGTCGCTCAGCTAATAGATGGAAAAAAAGATAAGGCTTGAATGATCTTTCTGGAAGAACATTCTTTCAAGTTCACATTTTTTATATAAATGAGTAAATAAAAGAAACAAAACAGCTTTTGTCAAAACTAAGTTTAAAAACCACAATTATTTACTAAAGGGTCTTTTGGAATCCATACTGTATGTTGTACGAATAGATACATCCCCACAAATTTTACTGGATGTCAAATGGTTATATTTCTACCTCTCATATTAAATACTACCATGTATTATGGTAGAATACTGCACCAGTAGAGCAGAGCAAACAGAAGTTAATACAAATTGTGTTTTTCAAAGATCATACAGTAAGTGAAAAAGCTAGAGCTTGTATTTAGGACCTTATGTTATTACAACACATATTCTTTTTGCCTGGCTATGCTACCTCTCACTGAGATGGATTAGGAGAACAAGAAACTTGTAACACAGATCTGGATAATAAAGCAATAATTTAAAGCAATAATTAAAATATGTATATACACACACACACACACACACACACACACACACACACAGAGAGAGAGAGAAAACCAGGAAAAATGGAAAGTGAGAAAAGAGTTGGGGTAAACATTGAGGATGGGGAGAACGATCCATATGAAACATAATAGGCTTTGTCTTTATCATCAAATCTTTCATCATCATATAAGTATAATTCATTTGAAGAATCTCAGTGCTGTGCAAAATGTAGAATATTACAATCAACTTAGAAGTTACCATAATAAAACCCCTAGGAAAAATTACAATTAACTTGAGTCAATTAGATTTCTCAAGGATCCCTGACTCCAGCTCTGGCTAACGGGAATCCTAATGAGACAATTAATATTAGCTAATATCACTATGATTGATTTAAAGGGCATATATAATTATATAGATGTGTGTATATAAAAGTATGTTTTTGTATGACTGTACTTTACATCTATCCAAGTATTCAAAATTCTCAAAATATTTTGAAAGCACAAAAAGATAAGAGGATTCTCATTCCAGAGATAAAAAGCTGAGGTTTAAAAATCATGCATCCTAGAGCTCAGAGGCAAGGTAAACAGCCTTAGAAAACCAGGCTTTTGTGTGAGATAGCCTATTGAAATGTCAGTATAGTTAAGGAGAAAGTTGGGTGAGTATTTGTTGAGTGCCAACCATGTATCAGTCATTTTTAGTAAATTATCTCTTCTCACAATCTCAGAGGGAGATGTTATTATCCCTATTTTACAGGTTAGGAAACTCAAGCTAAATAAGCTTAAATCATGACCAAAAAAAAAGTGGTCAGCACTGCTGTGTATGTTGTATACTGCACGGCAGCATCTGGTAGCAAGGAACAGCAAAGTGGGTCTGCCATACATATGTGTTCTGCTTGCCCAGAGGTACTCTCTGGTGTGGAGTTGTTACTACAGACAGAGGAGGTGGTGGTTTCTAATTTGCCCAAAGGTCAGCGGTCTCACAAAATTACAGAATAAAAATTTTAGTCCATTTATGTCTAAGGCACAGATCAATCTTTTTCTACTATGTCTTGAAGCCCCTGGCCCCCCTCAAAAAGATGCAATCAGAATAGGTCGTGAGTAGCTGCAGCCCATCTCATGCTGAAAGGGCTGGAAAATCTGAATCTTAAAGAGTTCCTGAAGACAGTGAAGGAAACTCTCATAGAATTCACCCCTGATTCCCATCTTTGAGACAAAACCTTATCTGACCTTGAGATCTGAGTATAGATAGAGGGGGAAGGAAAAAAAAAACACAATTTAATTTTGATTGGGCTGTTTCTTTTGTATGATTTTCTAAAATAATAGAGACACTGTACCATAAATTATCCTTTGTGGTTTCACAAATCAATGACAAGAGAATTGGCCCCATGCCTGGCACATAGCAGGCACTCAATTCACATAATTATCGAATTGTACCAAATGATTTCTGATGTTCTCCTCAGTTGAAAAGTGTTTGAGGATGGTAACGTAAATGGATATATGCTATCATTAATGCTAGAGACTTCATATCTGGCTAATGCCTAAACTCACATGCAATATGAAAGTCACGGTGGCTGCACAAGAAAAGAAAGCCTAAGAAAAGGATTGGCATTCACACTTTTCTCAGCCCTCGCATCTTGGCTTTTTCTGTCTCTTCCACTAGTCAATAAATTCCTTGGAGATGAGGACCATGCAGAATCTAGTTTATCTTCAGCAGTTTACACTTAACTAGTACTCTGTGCATAGTAGGTGCTTAGTGAATGCTATTGAAGATATAAGTGTTTCTGTCTCCTTCCTCTCCTAATAGAGTCATGAAGTTGTCCTCTGGACACTCAGACTTCATATTCTGTGTTAGAAAAAGTAGACAAAAGTTATGAAGAAAGTCTGCTTGGGGAGCAAATTATTGAAGATCAATAAGAAACAGATCGTGGTTATGTTCTGCAATCCATGATCCAGAAATAGCCAGGACTCAGAGAAGAGAGGCATTCCAGGAGTTCAGGTTGCTAGGAAAGGTCAAAGTAAAACTTAAAGATACAGACGATGGGGACAAATTGCTAAGGAAGAAAGAACATCATAAGTGTAGAGGAAGGAGTTTAGAAGAATCAGTGTTCAAGAAAGGACTGTGAGAAGCTATTCACCTGGAGTAGAAAAATCATTAAAGGTGTTAAAGATGAAAGTTTAAACCTTAAATCCATGGGACCCTTAAACTTGACCTTCTATTTGTAGTGAGGAGTGGATTGGGTTAGGGGTGAGCCAGAAAAAGCTGAAGTGCTTCAGGCAGTTTTATTTGTTAATGTTTCAAAGTTTTAGATGATATCATGATTTGCTTAATACTGTCTTTCTCCACCCAGGTTAAATATTTCTATTTTAACAATAACTTTTTAGGAAATAATGTTTCATCCCAAAGTCAAGATGATAGTCTGCAGAGATGAGGGGGAAATATTTTTTGAGTCTTTGGGCTTTGAAAGGGAAAGTCTGCTTGCAATTATGTACAGGCTACTGTAAGTTTTCTTAAATTGAATCACAGTGTTGGCCCACTGTATTGGAGGCAAGATGTACATGGACGTGGAGTGGCATACTGGTATTACCACCATAGGTACTACCAACAACCTGAAAAGTCACAAGAGATCTGTCTGTCCCAAGTTTCACTTCAGAAGCATTTGTGTGTGCCTTCCTGCTTTTCAGTTAACCCATGGCTAAAATGGTTTTCACTTTTATAAATTGATTTAAAGACAATAGGAATACAAACAAGTCTAGTCCCTGATCAACAGTCAGTATCAAATAATGTTGCTCTGTTGCCTACTAGAATAATAAACCAGATGTAGTGAAATGAAGGCTAGCATGGGAGGGTGATGGCCCAGGTTTGAATCTCATATCTGTCATAGACCCACTGCATGGTCACTTGGTAGCGCTGGCTGACAACAAGGATTAGTGTCAGAGCTTTTAGTTGTGTCATTTCAGGGAAAGTAATCCAGTTCTTTTCATATCTTATAGCAATGTTTTGTGGTGAAATATATTTCCATTATTACACATTTGAAATTCCAGTACACTAGAAGAAATGTAAATATAATACAAACTGTTGCCATTAGACATTAGTTTCTGCATTAATTTGCTCTAGCCTCCCAGAAAGCAAGTTGCAGCATATACATGTTCTACAAACGTAGTGCTGGATGACTTGAGATAAACAACACTTTCATCCTCTATTTAATTGTGTGAGTCACAAGTTTATCTCTTCTCTATGACCTTCCTTTCTTTCAGAAAGGGAGGGAAGTACAAACTATGTTTTATTAGGCAAAATGACATAATACATTCCAGAAAAGTATGTTTATTCTTCAGTGGACATATAGAAGTATTAATCTTTGGAGTCATTTAAGACAATTTTAGGAATTGAAAGATTTTCTGATAGAAGACCTGTTTGTGATATGGTCAGAGTATGTTGTAGGTGGGGAAGACTCTAGGTCCTTTCAGGGGTAGAAATGTCTAGATAAGCTTAGGACTCAAAGGCAGAGAACTGTATTCTTGTTTGACTTTGCTATTATCTCTGATTCCCTGGACCAGTCATTTAGGTCTTTGTTTTAGTTGTTTTGTTTTAAAATTGGGGACGAGGGTTGTAAACACTGGGCTTGATTGTTTTAAACACTTGCTGTTTTGGAGTCAGTTTCATTTTTAGATGGGCAGTTAAATAGATCCCAATAAAATAAACTTTAACAGAATTATGTTTGTTCTTACATAGGGTCTGTTATCAACTTACATGCCACCTGTTAATTCTAGACTCCCCAGATTTCTCAATATGAATGCCGGTATTATTATATGGTATAAGTATCAGTCATTTTCCTTGAATTTCATGGTCTAAATGCTTGGAACAGGTCAGAGGTAATCAGTGTTGTTATAAAATTGTTATCCTTTTGGTATCTACCATCCAACCCATCTTTGAAGGTATGTTTGTCTTTCTTCCTTTCTTCCTTTTTTTTTTTTTTTTTTTTGGAGAGAGTCTCACTCTGTTGCCCAGGCTGGAGTGGAGTACAGTGGCATGATCTGTGCTCACTGCAACCTCCGTCTCCCAGGTTCAAGCAATTCTCCTGCCTCAGCCTCCCAAGTAGCTGGGATTACAGGTGTATGCCACCACACCTGGCCAATTTTTAAAAATATATTTTTAGTAGAGACAAGGGTTTCGTCATGTTGGCCAGGCTGGTTTCAAACTCCTGACCTCTGGGGATCTGTCTGCCTCAGCCTCCCAAAGTACTGGGATTACAGGTGTGAGCCACTTCTCCCAGTCCTTTGAAGGTTTTCTAAATAGATTGTGGCCTATACTTAAACATAGTTTTTTATATGAAACCCCTTGGCTACTTTTTGATCTCTCACCTGTTGTGTGCTTTCTGCAGCCATTGAACACCTTGAAAGGTATCACTGTTACAGAATGATTTGTCTAAGTCGCAGTGTTTCTCCCCTCAGGCTTGTCTCTTCATAGCACATTCAGGTGTGTCTGGCTCTACTGGGAGCAGGGCAAATAGCTGGTTGGAGTTATATTTTTCTTGGAGGAAAGACAGATGACTGTGTTCTTTGTTTTGGTGGTTTGGTTATTATTTTTCTTTTTTAACATTATTTTATGAATTGCTTTACTGTAATTAGCTTGTCTAAAGGTTTTACTTTCCAACAGAACTGATTTAAGGCCCTCCCCATCTTTTGTGATTTCATAGCCCAGCGCTAGAGCAGTATTTTACCTTATTCCTAATGACCTAGATTCCATGATTATTGAACATAAAAAGAAAATGGAGATAGTATTCCCTGGAAATGCAAACTTGGACCACAGAGCTCTTGAAGCTGGTTTCCGTATTCTTCTGCTCTGCTTTTATGGAGCATATGTGAAACTTAAATGGACAAGAATGATTTCAAAAGTATGCCTGCACACAAAGTCCAGTGTGAAGCAGAGCCTGGAAGAGATTGAACAGATGTAGCAGATGTAAACATGTTCCCTTATCTTGGTTCCTGGGTTTTACATCCTCCTAGAAGACTCTCTGTACTGCAGAAAAGGGTTATTGGTACAGATGGTAAACTGCTAAAATACCCAGAAGGTTCAAGCTCATCTGTGCTTTTAAAGAAGGGGAGGTTTGTGTGTTGTCTGACTCACAGGTGTTTGGAAGGCTCCAAATTACCTTCAGGTTTTTCTGTTTTACTTTGCTTTAACAGATGCCTTGGGTTATATGTTGGAAGCAGCCACTCCTTATGGTGTCCAAGTGTTTAAAATTGGATAGAGTGTCCCAAGAGCAAGGAGGTGGAGTTGAGCTATTGGCACACCAGCCTGTGCAGTCATTGCAAATTGAGGCTCTGGGCCTTTCTTGTCTCTGGGCTGCTGCCACTGATTTTTTTCCTCTGGTCACTGGTTCTTTATTTTCCTGCATTGCAGAGTTTATATTTTACAATCTTTTTGGCATAGATGCTTCATTATTCCTGAACCTTAATGTGTCTTTTTTCTGTTTGTCTTTTTGACCCTGTGGCTGCAACAGGTGCAAACAGGCTATGACCACATGCTCTCAGGTGCTCTGTTAGACTGATTTCTGTGAAGCTAGCTACTCTTCTGTTAGAGGCAAAAACTAGCACTGAAGTGTATTAGCTTCCTTTCCCAGAACAGGAAACTTCAGTGAAAAAAAATCAAAGCTAGATTAGACTAATAAGTAATACAACAGCCTTCATTCTAAAGCCTGTCCCTGTTCCAGCCATTCATCTCTTCCTACTTGGAATAAGTACATGTAACATTTCCAGAGAAGAGCATTTTCTAAAATATATTCCATGGGAGTTTTAGTATGTCATATTTGGGGAAATTCCATTTGTCAAAAAGTTGAAGAAGTCCTGTATTATATAAAAGTAAGCATTTTTTTAAACTCTATGATTTCTGGGGGCCTTTAAATATACTAATATGTGAGTTGAGATGTTGACATCTTGATAAATGCGTAGTGTAGAATTTACCATTATTTAAATAGGATATATATATATATGTATGTATATATATATATATATATATATATATATATATATTTAGTATATCATGAGACTAGCAGTCCTTAGAATACACTTTTGGAAATGTTTGCTTAGACAAAACAATAAGGCCCAGGAGACTCACATGTGGTAGCAGTTTGCCCTGGGGAAACTCAGCACATCATTAATGATGTTTTTTAAAATCATCGTTAATTTGATGGTTAAAGGGAACTTTTAAGGGTTTAAGGGTTTTGTGGATTTTCATGAACATTTTGGTTGATTCACCAATACTTTTCTCCCCTGCACTTTTGTAGTCAAGTTATTGGAAAGAGATTTTTTCCAATTCTCAGCTGCTGTTATGGGCTGAATTGTGTCCTTCAAATTCATTCAAAGCCTTAACCTCCCATGTGACTATATTTGGATATGGGACCTTTAAATAGGTAATTAAAGTTAAATAAGGTAGTGAGATGGAAACCCAATCTATTATGACTGGTGTCCTTATAAGAAGAGGGAGGAACTAAGTCCTACTAGGCACAGACAAGAAAACAGAAAAAATGCATTTGGAACTCTGATTAGTCCCTGCCTGAAGGCTGAGGTTTTCAATTATGTGTACTAAGAAGTTTCTTCTATTGCTTAAGCCATGTTGTGTTGTTTTTTCTGCAATGGAAATCATTGAAACTAATGGGCAGTTTATATACCAAGGGGCCTTAGTGAATCAAACTTTGATATCAAGTTATATGCCTCAATTTGGGGTTCTTTGGGGTCTTTTAATTACAGGAAAGGCCAGGTGAGGACACAGTAGGAAAGTATCATCTCTATGCCAAGGACAGAGGTCTCAGGAGAAACCAGGACTGCCAACGTCTTGATCTTGGCCTTCTAGACTCTAAAACTGTGAGGAAATACATTTCTCTTGTTTAAGGCACAAACCTGGTCTATGGTACCTTGTTACAGTAGCCTTGGCAGGCTAATACAGTGCCCACGGGACCTGTACTGGAATATCAGGGTGATCCGTCCCATCACCCCGCTATAGTTGCTTTATATAACACTGACTTAAGCTAGTCAGTCTCATGATACTTCTTTGGACCCAGGGATTAATTTAGTGGTACCGTTATTAACATAATCCTTGGACTTCTGTTTAATAGTGTTGAAACGTGCCCTTTTGTTCCCAATGCACATGGCAGAGGAAACAGCTTCAGGTGCTGCAGGCAGTTACCTTATGAAGCTAGTCAGTGGGTGAGGGATGGAAGAGACACAGACAAGAAAACGGAAGAGAAATGCATCTGGAGGTCTGATCTGTCCCAGCCTGAAGGCGGAGGTTTTCAGTTATGGGAACTATTAAGTTTCCTCTGTTGCTTGTGCCACATTTTGATGTTTTATTTGCAGTGAAAATTATTCCAGCTACACAGGGGCCATAGTGAATCAACCTTTGATATTAGGTTATTTGCCTCAATTTGTGGTTCTTTCAGGTCTTTTAATTAGGTAGATTTCTAAATCCTCTATAAGTAATTAAATGGTAGGTTTCAAAGTATGATTCCTTTAATGGGTACAAGGCCACTCGACAGTCTAATAGTGGACATATATAGGGGTAGGAACTATGTCTGTTAAGATTCAGCCAGTTAGGAATAAAATCTGGCCCTAGAAATATATAACATGATAAAGTGTCTCCCACTTAGCCTGTAGAAATTGGGGTCTTGTTAAGACATTCAACAATATGAATTTCTAAGACCTGGGTGGCACTTGGTGCTGAAAAATGCATGTCTACAGCTTAATTCCTGGTTTCACTTGGGTAAAGTTGGCAAACTGGATCTATCCACATTGGCCTTTCTTTTAAGCAAACCACATGTAAACTTTCCTGAGCTTAAAAAAAAAATAAGGCCAGTGCTGGAGGAAGTAGACTGAGTCAGATTTCTCACAGGAGAGGGGCGTGTTAGCGGGACAGTGTCTTGTGTGCCAGCAAACACTGCTCTCTCCAGTTCTGGCTTGGCAGCTCACTCAGTTTCTTGGAACTGATTACTTTTTCATCTCCTGGATCTAGGCTTTGTCAACTGTATTTGTCAATTTTTGTCTCAAGTAATGATCCTGACTCAGGTTTTGCCCACAGGTAAAATTCAAAGGCTAGCAATAAAAACTTCAATCAATACATATTCATTAAATAGTTATTATGTGCCAAGCATTGTTATAGACACTGAGGTATGTAAAACAGAAATCCCTATACTCATAGAAGTTAGAATTCTATGTGTGTGTGGGCACATACAGGTGTACAGATCTATATAATTTTGAAGTATACAGTAGGTAAGATTGGGGAAGGGGTTAAACACTTGTAGTTTTGTACTTTGTCCAACTGCCTAAGCCAGAACAATGTTTCCCAGTATCCCATTCCTCGTGTGGTTCCCGGGTAGAAGTGGCCAAAGTGGAATTTTCACAAAGTTTGGAAGTTGGAAATGAAGCAATGGCAGTGCTGTCTGAACATCGGCATGGCTACATGCTGTGAAAGACAGATACAGAGGTGCCAGAGCCTTCTGTCTCTTCCTTCTCTCCCTTTGCTATGTGTCCAGCTCTTTCTCCTGTCTTTCCAGCTGATCTACAGCAACCTCAGACCAACCAACAGAAGCAGAGGCAAGAGCCTTCTGCCAACTTGACCAGCTCTCATACGCTGCCCGATTCCAACTCCATGTGCTTCACCACTAGTATTCTCCTGGAAGCTATTTGTCCATCATCTGCAGCAGTGCTTCCAGCGAGCCACTTCAGGACGTTTCTCTGACCTCCCAGTTCCCTCCTCAGAGTCTTTGTTCCCCAGTTGTTCTTTGCATAAGGTCTTACTTCTATAATATACCCATATTTCATCCTACTCATAGTGGTCCTACTTCCATAGCTAAACCATGACTGATACAAGCATTATGGAAAATTAAGTAGGGTTGGAGATAGGAAGTGTGTATGGGAAATGAGCTGTACTTTTAAATAATATAATCAGAGAAGTCTTCACCAGGAAAGAGATAATGGAACATAGAGCTGACATGGTAAAGAAAATAATTTTTAAAAATCCTTTCTCAAGCACATGGAGATTATTTGAATTATAATCAAAACAAAAGATTTGGTGGAGCAACACCTACAACTTTATATATTTTATAATGCTGCCTAAATATAGTAATTGCAAAAATAGTGTATGATTTTCTTCAGAGGCTTCTTTTGAAGTTGTATTTTCTTAAACTTTTTGGCATCTTGCTGAGGCAAAATCAAGACCAGAATTGTTCTTTGAGCTTTTAGAAGGAAAATAGCTCTGTAGGTATGAAGCCATGAGGATAAAATATCCTCGTTAAGTCATATTGCTCCCTGACTACTGGAGCTCAGCCATCTATTTTCCAAAAACACACTCCTCCAGCTTTGCCTCGTGTTTTCAAGAGCAACTATCAAAAACAAACATAAAGAGTGTAAGGAAATCAGGGGAGACAGCCCCTGAGAAGGAGAAAGTGATACAGGAAAGTGTCTCCGCTGGGATTCGTGGAGGTGAACTTCTTGGCTTTAGAGTGTTACAACAGGATCTGCACTCAGCTAGTGTGCTAGAGAGAGATGAAACCGCCTAACCAAACAATGCACAGAAAGGAGACCCTCTGCACCTGTGTTTTTCTATCAGAAGCACCAAGGGGTTGGTTTCCTGGCAACCTGCCATGGTGCCTTCCCTCTGCGGAGGCTCGTCTGCCCCCAGGGGGAGCCAATCGGCTGTCAGCCTCCAAAGAGTGCCTTCCCCTGGGATGGCAAGCTGGGTCTCATGCAGAGCGCAATTAGCATCTGCCAGGAAAAGATTGTCTTGAGGCAGGTATGCATTTGATAAATTGGTGTTGTGACCCTCCCATGCCAAGGCATTGACAGTTGTTAATGGGCAATTGTGAATTTTCTTCCTACTCTGAAGTCTTAAGCTAAATACAGGGCAGATGCCTATACACAGATCTCTTTAGATTGTGGCAAATAGGACTCTCACCTATTTGATAATGGATCTGCAAAATTTCTGTTCTGCAGTAAAAAATGCTTGTTTCATCCTTGGTTTCGGTTTTCTTTCACTAGCTACAATTAGTTGAAATGAATATGTAATCATTTCATTTTAACACTTCAAAATGTATGACATTTTGCACATGTATTTCCCTACTTCTAAAATGCTCTCTCTTTCTCTCTCTCTTTTTAGTTTTTTGTAGAGATAAGGTATCATTATGTTTCCCAGACTGGTCTTGAACTCCTTTGCTCAAGCAATCTTTCTGCCTCAGCCATCTAAAGTGCTGGGATGACAGGCATGAGCCATCATGGCTGAACTCTTAATATTCTCTTGAGGAAGCAGTATTCACAAACTAGAAAGTGGGCAGACAGGGAACAGGAGTTTTCATTTTGGGAAGTAAAAGCTGAACATGACCTTCTGTGCATATGGAAGGCAACCTGGCAAAGAAAAATGTGTCCTACCTACGTTCTCTGGTTCTACAACTTGAGTTTTTGACCCACTATCATCAGCTCAGAAGCAAGCTCTCCCCACACACCAAGGATGTATCTTAAGTCAAAGGGAAGGCCTAAGGGCTGGAGCAGGAAAGCGCCTAACCTTTCCACATGACAACTTGTCCAATGACTCGCCTATTTAGAATAGTACCCATTGACTCAAAATTTGGAAAGAAAGGAAGAAACCAAGCCAAATTCATGGCAAAGTTCAGTACTAGGAAGAATCTCTCTACTTAAATCTCCTCCCATCTTCTTGATTTGATTTTTTTACACATTCATTTATTCATCTTACGTTCCAGAGAAACTTCTGGTGTAGGCCAAGACAACATCTGTAGTTTCATAGACATCACTCATTGAATTGAAGTAAATGAACTGGAAAGCAAAAGCCAAACAAGTTTGTCCAGTCTGTGGCCTGTGGGCTGCATGTGGCCAAGAGCAGCTTTCAGTACCGTCCAACACAAATTCACAAACTTTCTTAAAACATTATATCTGTCTGCAATTTTTTTTTTTTTTTTTAGTTCATCAGCTATGGTTAGTGTATTTTATGTGTGGCTCAAGACAATTCTTCCAATGTGGCCTAGGGAAGCCAAAAGATTAGACACCCTCAGTCTAGTATTTGTCTGTTTAAACTGTTTCACAAAAGCCAACAGGAGTTACTAGCTGGACTATCAACATCACGTACATGTTTCCTTTTCTATTTTTGAGATGGAGTCTTGCTCTGGCACCCAGACTGGAGTTGAGTGGCACAGTCTCGGCTCACTGCAGTCTTTGCCTCCAGGGTTCAAGCAATTCTCCTGCCTCAGCCTCATATGTAGCTGGGATTACAGGCGAGTACCACTATGCCGGGCTAATTTTTATATTTTTAGTAGAGACAGGGTTTTGCCATGTTGGTCAGGCTGGTCTCAAACTCCTGACCTCATGATCTGCTTGCTTCGGCCTCCCAAAGTGCTGGGATTACAGGCCTGAGTCACTGTGCCCAGCCCGTAAATGTTTCTTATCTGACAACACTGCTAGATATGTTGATTCCCTCCCCTATATCTAGTACAAGCTTGCTCCTAGGACAGAATAGGAAAATGTCCAATATTATCCTTTGAGTTCAGAAGCCTCACTGTTCACACTGATGTGCTACTTTTGCACCTTAATGTAGTGAAAATCTAACCTTCCCCTATGATAAATATACGTAACTTGACCTGTAATTAGATACTTTTCAAATAACAGTGAGTAGGCATTTATTCTTTAAAAAAAAAAAAATTCCTCTTAAGTGCTAGCTTCTTCCATTCCTTCTGTAATCACTTACATATGGGAAATGAATCAGTCCATTGCCTCTACTGTGTTACCATCAGGATCCCATAGGACTCCCTCTTTACCAAACAAGCAAGGACTGTGTAAGTAAAATGAGGGCAAATTTTGTAGAATAGCAGGAGAAAAGAATATGAAGATGATGTTTTTTCATCTTTCTCCTTTTTAAAACAAAGTTTTATCTGAAGTGTAAAGCTGACTTGAAGTCAGAGTTTGCAAGTCTTTCTTTGTGACCGAGTAGCTGGAACTCCATTTGGTATACGAAGAGTATTTTTTTTTTCTGGTTTTGTTTTGTTTTGTTTTGAGATGGAGTTTCACTCGTGTTGCCCAGGCTGCAGTGCAATGGGAGCAATCTCTGCTCACTGCAACCTCTGCCTCCTGGGTTCAAGCAATTCTCCTGCCTCAGCCTCCTGAGTAGCTGGGGCTATAGGCATGCATCACCATGCTTGGCTAATTTTGTATTTTTGGTAGAGATGGGATTTCTCCATGTTGGTCAGGCTGGTCTCAAACTCCCGACCTCAGGTGATCTGCCTGCCTTGACCTCCCAAAGGGCTGGGATTACAGGCATGAGCCACTGCGCCTGGCCACGAAGAATGTTTTTTTGTCTTAGTCATCTCATTGAGAATTAGTTTTAAAAAGGAAAAAAAAATATATATATATATATATCTTCTTGATATTAAGTTAGTAACTTACTGCTCTAGCTAGTCATTTATGCTTGAGTCAGTTTGTGTCACAAGCATAGAGTAAAAATGCCTTACTGGCATTTATCTTTCAAAATAAAATTATTTTATGGTTTAAAAATATGACATTAAAAAATAAATTCTAAAAGAAAAATTATTTTTACATTTTCCATAGCTCTCCCTAGCTCTTATTTTAATGCTTTATGATGTTTACAAGATTAGAGTACCAGAAGCTTGGTTTTTTTTTTCTTTTCTCGTAATTATTCATGAAATTCAATTAACTTGTCATCAAATGAACTATTATGTTATGTTGGTCTTTTTGACCCTACCAGTCAGGCTTCCTGTAAGATATCTGAATCAAAGTTTTAGCTCATTTTCTTCTAAATTTTATTCTTTATGGAAATTAAACCCTTTATGAAGACATCCAAGCATCATTTTAAGCAAACAATTTACAAATCAGCAAAACTATTTAGAGCAATATTTAAATAATATAAACATAAAGATATATTAAACTCTCTATCCTAACCCTATTTCCCACAGAAATTCTTCAGAAATCCCTCTTACTCTGTCTCTGATTTAAAAAAAAACCAACACTTTCTGGGCTTGTGTTATAGCTTCATTTTGAACATTGTTGACTTGATGTCAAAAACCCTCATAAACTCTCTTCAGTCTCTGCCCTGCAGGAGGAAGGACATGCTATCTTCTGTTCACCTTTTAAAAGATACAAAGACCTGCTTGCCTTTCCATATTTCCCTGATTTTCTCCCTGTTCCCCCATGGAAAAGTAAAAGAAAGAATATCAGAAAGAATAAATAAAACTGCGGAAGACAATAAAGTATGAAGTAAAAAGAAAACCTCAAAACAAACAAAAATATGCGGTGCTACAGTGCTGCTGGTGTGCATGAAATACCCTGTGACAGCCGTTTCCTAATCCTTAGGGAATAATTTTTCCTTCTCAAGTGAGAGACCTTCTTGGCCCTTGGAAACCTGGGTTGAGGTTTACTAATTAATTTATATAGAATGGTCCCTTAGCAACCATTTCAAACAGGATCTGTTACCTCTGCTCTCTGGGTTTAAAAGAATGTATCCTTTTCCAACACAACTGTGTTTATAAAGGCCAGGAGCATGCAGCAGTATTCTAGAGACTAGTATCAAGTGATACTTCCACAACACTTCAGTGATGAAAGGAAATCTTAGAAACTGTGACATTGCTGTTTGATGGTGAAATAAGCTTTTCATATCAGTTAATTTGTAGTTATTGTTTTACCAGATGGGAAGACTTTTAAATCAATAAATAACCACTGTCTGCCATGCTGTATATATTTTCTTAATTACTGGTTTGTTGTAATCTCTCACTTATTCTGAAGTATATAAGCTCTATAAGGAAATGATATTTAGTCTGTTTTGTTCATTTCATACTCAGAATCTAGTCCCGGGCATAGAATAGCCACTCAATAAATATTTGCAAACTGAATAAATGAATACATGAATAAAGATTTTCTCATATTTTGATAAGAGGATAAAGGACAAAGATGAATAATATTTACAAATTTCTTAAGTCACTGTTTGAAGGGATTTTTAATGAATGAGTCTAAGTGCTTCCTAGGGATTTACAAATTATAATGGGAATTTGATTTGATTTTCACTGCAGTTTATGTTATGATGGGATTCTCCTGTAGTGAAATTTGTCACCTCATCCAAGTCTCCTTGCCCTTTCTTGTAATACGTTTTTTTCTTTTAATAGATTTTATTTTTTAAAAGGAGTTTTAGGTTCATAGCAAAATTGAGAGGAAGATCGAGATTACCCATCTATCCCCCTGCCCTCACATTTGCATAGCCTTCCCCATTACCAACATTCCCTGGGTCAGAGTGGTACATTTGTTAGAAACAACCTAATTGGCACATCATAATCACCCATAGTCTGCAATCTACATTAGGGTTCACTCTTTCCATCTGGTCCAAGGGTTTATTTGGTTGATTTTTTTTTCTTAATCACTGATTCGATTCTGGAATTCCATATTGGTCTGTTCAGGGTTTCAATTTCTTCCTGATTAAATCTTGGAAGATTGTATTTCCAGGAATTTATCCATTTCCTCTAGATTTTCTAATTGTATGCATAGAGGTGTTCATAATAATCTCTAAGGATCTTTAGTCTTTCTGTTGGATTATTTGTAAAGTCACCTTTGTCATTTCTGATTGTGCTTATTTGGATCTTCTATCTTGTTTTCTTTGTTGATCTAGCTAGCAGTCTATTGATCTTGTTTATCTTTTCAGAAAACAAACTTTTGGTTTTTGTTTTGTTTTGTTTTGTTTTTTATTTTTTGAGACGGAGTCTCACTCTGTCCCTCAGGCTGGAGTGCAATGGTGAAATCTTCACTCACTGCGACCTCTGCCTTCTAAGTTCTAGCGATTCTCCTGCCTCAGTCTCCCAAGTAGCTGGAATTACAGGCGCCCCCCACCACGTCCGGGTAGGTTTGATTGATTCTTTATGTGGATTTTTGGATCTCAATTTTGTTCAATTCTGCCCTGGTTTAGCTATTTCTTGCCTTCCTCTAGATTTGGGGTTAGTTTGTTCTTTGTTTTCTAGTTCCTCTAAGTGTGATGTTAGATTGTTAATTTGAGATTTTTCTAACTTTGTGAGGTAAGTGTTAACTTTCCTCTTAACACTACTTTTGCCGCATCCCAGAGACTTTGATATTGTGTCTCTGTTTTCACTTGTTTCAAATACTTTTTTCATTTCTGCTTCAATTTCTTGGTTTACCCAAAAGTCATTTGAAAGCAAATTGTTTAATTTACCTGTAATTGTGTGGTTTTGAGAGGTCTTTTTGGTATTGATTTCTATTTTTATTCTCCTGTGGTTCAAGAGTATGGTTGGTATGATTTCGATATTTTTGCATTTATGGAGACGTACTGTATGATTGAGCATGTGGTTGATCTTAGAGTATGTCTGTGTGTGGACGAGAAAAAATGTATACTTTGTGGTTGGTGGATAGGATGTTCTTTTAGGTGTTTATTAAGTCCAGTTGGTTGTATCATATTTAAATGCAGAATTTTTTTTTTGGTAGTACAGAATTTATTTTTCTGCTTCAATGATCTAACACTGTCAGTGAAGTGTTGAAGTCTCATGGTATTATTGTTTGGCTATCTAGGTCTTTTTGTAGGCCTAGAGGTACTTGATTTATTATCTGGGTGCTCTTGTGTTGGGTGAGTATATATTTAGGATAGTTTGGTCTTCTTGTTGAATTGAACCTTTTATCATTATGTAATGCCCTTCTTTGTACTTTTTTACTGTTGTTAGTTCAAAGTCTCTTTTATCTGATACAAAAATAGTGACCCCTGCTCTTTTTAGTTTTCTATTTGTATCATAGATCTCTCTCTAGCCCTTTATTTTGAGTGTATGAGTGTCATTACATGTGAGATGTGTCCTTTGAAGACAGAAGATGGATGGGTCTTGGTTTTGTATCCAACTTGTTACTCTTTGCCATTTAAGTGAGGTGTTTAAACAATTTACATTCAAAGTTAATATTTATATGTAATGTTTTGATCATATTGTGAAGTGTTAGCTGGTTGCTTTATAGTTTCTATTGTGTGATTGCTTTATATGGTGTATGGGCTATGTACTTAAAAGTGTTTTTCTGGTAGTATTGTTATTTTATGTTTGTGTTTAGAACTATCTTAAAGATCTCATGTGAGGCTAGTCTAGTGGTAACAAATTCCCTTAGTCTTTGCTTGTCTGGAAAAGAGATTATTCTTCCACTTATGAAGCATATTTTGACAGGATATGAAATTCTTGGTTGGACTTTCTTTAAGAATGCTGAAACTAGACATCTAATTTCTGATGGTTTGTGAGGTTTCTGCTGAGAAGTCCTCTGTCAGGCTGATGGGGTTCTCTTCATGTGTGATCTGACCTTTTTCTCTAGCTGCTTTAAAAGTTTTTGTTTGTTATTTAGCATTGACCTTGGACAGTCTGATGACCAAATGACTTGGGGATGCTCTTTTTTTATAGTGTATCACAGATGTCCTCTGTATTTCTTATATCTGGAGGTCTGCCTCTTTATTATGATTAGGGAAATTTTCCTGAGTTATTTTGTCAAATATGTTTTCCTGGTTTCCTTTTACTTTTTCTTCTCATCTCTCAGAAATCCCAACAATTTCTAGGTTTGATTGCTTTATATAATCACATATTTCTTGAAGACTTTATTTATTTTTTTTAATTCCTTTCTCTGTATTTTTATCTAACTGGGTTAATTTGAAAGGCAAGTCTTCAAGCCCTGAAATTGTTTCTTCTGCTCAGTCCAGTCTATTGATAGAATTTTCTCTTTCTGTTTTTTGTTGTTGATGATGATGATGATGGGGTCTCTCTCTCTCTCTCTCTCTCACCCCCCCATATATATACACACACACATACACGTACATATATATATATATATATACACACACACACACACACACACACACACTTTAAGTTCTGGGGTACATGTGCAAATCGTGCAGGATTGTTACATAGGTATACGCATGCCATGGTGGTTTGCTGCATCCATCCCCATGTCACCAACATTAGGTATTTCTCCTGATGTTAGCTCTCACCAATTCCCCCCACCCTCTGCTATTCCTCCCCTAGCAGCCCACTCCCCAGTAGGCCCCAGTGTGTGATGTTCCCCTCCCTGTGTCCATGTGTTCTCATTGTTCAGCACCCACTTATGAGGGAGAACATGTGGTGTTTGGTTTTTTGATCTTGTGTCAGTTTGCTGAGAATGATGATTTCCAGCTTCATCTATGTCTCTGCAAAGGACATGAACTCATCCTTTTCTGTGGCTGCATGGTATTCCATGGTGTAAACATGCCACATTTTCTTTGTCCAGTCTATCATTGATGGGCATTTGGTTTGGTTCCAAGTCTTTGCTATTGTAAACAGTGCCATAATGAACATACATGTGCATGTGTCTTTACAACAGACTGATTTATAATCCTTTGGGTATATACCCAGTAATGGGATTGCTGGGTGAAATGGTATTTCTAATTCTAGATCCTTGAGAAATCACCACATTGTCTTCAACAATGGTTCATCTAATTTACACTCCCACCAACAGGGTAAAAGTGTTCCTATTTCTCTACACCCTCTCCAGCATCTGTTGTCTCCAGATTTTTTAATAATCACCATTCTAGCTGGCATGAGATGGTATCTCAATGTGATTTTCTTTTGCATTTCTCTAATGACCAGTGATGATGAACATTTCTTCATATGTTTGTTGGCTGCATAAATGTCTTATTTTTAAAAGTGTCTGTTCATATCCTTTGCCTACTTTTTGATGAGGTTGTTTGTTATTTTCTTGTGAATTTGTTATAGTTCTTTGTAGATTCTGGATATTACCCCTTTATCAGATGGGTAACTTGAAAACTTATTTTCCCATTCTATTGGTTGCTGGTTCTATCTAATGTTTGTTTGTTTTGCTGTGCAGAAACTCTTGAGTTGAATTAGATCCCATTTATCTATCTTGGCTTTTGTTGCTATTGTTTTGGTGTTTTAGTCATGAAGTCCTTGCCTATGCCTATGTCCTGAATGGTTTTGCCTAGGTTTTCTTCTAGGGTTTTAGGGTGTTAGGCCTTATGTTTAAATCTTTAATCCATCTGGAGTTAATTTTTGTATAAGGTATAAGGAAGGGGTCCAGTTTCAGGTTTCTGCACATGGCTAGCCAGTTTTCCCAACACCATTTATTAAACAGGGACTCCTTTCCCCATTGCTTGTTTTTCTCAGGTTTGCCAAAGATCAGATGGTTGTAGATGTGTGGTGTTACTTCCGAGGCCTCTGTTCTGTTCCACTGGTCTATATCTCTGTTTTGATACCAGTACCATGCTGGTTTGATTACTGTAGCCTTGTAGTATACTTTGAAGTAGGGTAGCGTGTTCTTTGTTTTTTGTTCTGGAGAACAAAGCTGTTCTCCAGCTTTGTTCTTTTTGCTTAGGATTGTCTTGGCTATTTGAGCTTCTTTTTGGTTCCATATGAAGTTTAACATGGTTTTTTCCAGTTCTGTGAAGAAGGGCAGTGGTAGCTGATGGGCAGTTTGGCCATTTTCACGATATTGATTCTTCATAAACATGAGCATGGAATGTTTGGAATGTTTTTCCATCTGTTTGTGTCCTCTCTTATTTCATTGAGCAGTGGTTTGTAGTTCTCCTTGAAGAGGTCCTTTAAATCCTTTGTTAGTTGTATTCCTAAGTATTTTATTCTCTTTATAGCAATTGTGAATGGGAGTTTGCTCATGTTTTGTCTCTCTGTCTGTTACTGGTAGATAGGAATGCTTGTGATTTTTGCACGTTGATTTTGTATCCTCAGACTTTGCTGAAGTTGCTTATCATCTTAAGGAGATTTGGAGCTGAGATGATGGGGTCTTCTAAATATACAATCTTTTCATCCACAAATAGAGACAAGTTGACTTTCTCTTTTCCTAACTGAATACCCTTTATTTCTTTTTCTTGCTTGATTGCTCTGGCCAGAACTTCCAATATATATTGAATAGGAGTGATTAGAGAGGGCACCATTGTCCAGTGCCAGTTTTCAAAGGGAATGTGTCCAGTTTTTGCCCATTCAGTATGATACTGGCTGTGGGTTTGTCATACGTAGTTTTTTTTTATTTTGTGATATGTTCCATCGATACCTAGTTTATTGAGAGTTTTTAGCATGAAGCATATATTGAACCAGACTTGAATCCCCAGGATGAAGCCTTCTTGATCGTGATGGGTAAGCTTTTTGATGTGCTGTTGGATTCAGTTTGCCAGCATTTTATTGAATATTTTTGCATCAGTGTTCATCATGGATATTGGCCTGAAATTTTCTTTTTTAGTTGTGTCTCTGCCAGGTTTTGGCATCAGGTTGATATTGGTCTCATTAAATGAGTTAGAGAGGATTCCTTATTTTTGTATTGTGTGGAATAGTTTCAGAAGGAATGGTACCAGCTCATCTTTGTACGTCTGGTAGAATTCGGCTGTGAACCTGTCTGGTCCTGGACTTTTTTTGGTTGTTAGGCTATTAATTGCTGCCTCAACTTCAGACCTTGTTATTGGTCTGTTCAGGGATTCAGCTTCCTCCTGGTTTAGTCTTGGGATGTTGTAAGTGTCCAGGAATTTACCCATTTCTTCTGTATTTACTGGTTTATATGCAGAGAGGTGTTTGTAGTAATCTCTGAAAGTAGTTTCTATTTCTGTGGAATCCCCCTTTATCATATTTTATTGCATCTATTTGATTATTCTCTCTTTTCTTTTTTATTAGTCTGGCTAGTAATCTATCTATTTTGTTGATCTTTTCAAAAAACTAGCTCCTGGATTCATTTACTTTTTTTGAAGGGATTTTTCTGTCTCTGTCGCCTTCAGTTCTTCTCTGATCTTAGTTATTTCTTGACTTCTGCTAGCTTTTGAATTTGTTTTCTCTTGCTTCTCTAGTTCTTTCAATTTTGACAATAGAGTGTCAATTTTAGATCTTTCCTTGCATCTCAAATTTTTCCTTTCCTGGGCATTTAGTGCTATAAATTTCCCTCTAAACACTGCTTTAAATGTTTCCCAAAAATTCTGGTATGTTTTTTCTTTGTTGTCATTGGTTTCAAAGAACATCTTTATTTCTGCTTTCATTTCATTATTTATTCAGTAGTCATTCAGATACAGATTGTTCAGTTTCCGTGAAGTTGTGTGGTTCTGAGTTAGTTTCTTAATCCTGAGTTCTAATTTGATTGCCCTGTGGTCTGAGAGACTGGTTGTTATGATTTCCATTCTTTTGCATTTGCTGAAGAGTGATTTACTGTGGGAAATGCTCTCTTATGAGGCCCCTTGTAAATTGGGCTTTACAATACGGAGGGCTTGAGCCCAGACACAGTGTCTCCAGTTGAGGGAAGTCGAGCTATGGGAAAGCAGGAACAGAAAGAGACTTAGGTTAAAGATAAACTTTGTGGGCAATTACCAGATGGTCATGCAGTCACGAGATGTATTGTGTATGATAATTGAGTTTTCTACAAAGACATGGTTATGACTTTGCTGACTTTTCCAGAAGATAAACGACTTACCCTCTGATGAGATAGTGTGACCACCTGCTGTGGTGGATTGTGTAAGCTGACCCTTCCATTGTCCTTATTCTGTGATGTTGTAACTTGTTTTTCTACTTTAAGACTTTATGTTCCCTTTTGTATCACGTAGGCACATACCTAAGAAAGGTATATAAACTGACCCTGAGCAGTAATAAACTGTTGGTGAGGCATTGGCTTCTCAACCCTCCGGACTCCGCTTTCTGTCATTCTTTGTCTTCTGCGCACCCCCCTATCCAGGTTGGAATCCTCTTGCAGTTCGAGAGCTCCTGGCAGATGTGCTCCCTTTAATTTACTTCCATTTACATGGTCAGTTTTAGAGTAAGTGTAATGTGGTGTGAGAAGAACATATATTCTGTGGATTTGGGGTGGAGCATTCTGTAGATGTCTGTTAGGTCCACTTGGTCCAGATGTGAATTAAAGTCCTGGATATCCTTGTCAATTTTCTTTCTCATTCATCTTTCTAATATTGGCAGTAGAGGGTTAAAGTCTCCCACTATTATCATGTGGGAGTCTCAGTCTCTTTGTAGGTCATTAAGAACTTGCTTTATGTATCTGGGTCCACTGCATTGGGTGCATATATATTTAGGATAGTTAGCTCTTCCTGTTGCATTGATCCCTTCACCATTATGTAATGCCCTTCTTTGTCTCCTTTTCATCTTTGTTGATTTAAAATCTGTTTTATTAGAGACTAAGTTTGCAACCCCTGCTTTTTGTTGCTCTCCATTTGCTTGGTAAATCTTCCTCCATTCATTTATTTTGAGTCTATGTGTGTCTTTGCATGTGAGATGGGTCTCCTAAATGCAGCACACCGATGGGCCTTGACCCTTTATTCAATTTGCCAGTCTGTGTCTTTTGATTGGGACATTTAGCCCATTTACATTTAAGGTTAATATTGTTATGTGTGAATTTGATCCTGCCATTTTGATGCTAGCTTGTTATTTTGCCTGTTAGTTGATTCAATTTCTTCATTGTGTCAATGGTCTTTACCGTTTGGTAAGTTTTTGCAGTGGCTGGTACTGGTTGTTCCTTTCCATGTTTAGTGCTTCCTTCAGGAGCTCTTGTAAGGCAGGCCTGGTGGTGATGAAAACTCTCAGCAATTGCTTGTTCATAAAGGATTTTATTTCTCCTTCACTTATGAAGCTTAGTTTGGCTGAAAATGAAATTCTGGGTTGAAAGTTCTTTTCTTTAAGGATATTGAATATTGGCCCGCAGTCTCTTCTGGCTTGTTGGGTTTCTGATGAGATGTGCTGTGATTCTGATGGGCTTCCTTTTGTCGGTAGCCTGAGTTTTATCTCTGGCTGCCCTTAGCACTTTTTCCTTCATTTCAACCCTGGTGAATCTGATGATTATGTGCCTTGAGGTTGCTCTTCTTGAGGAGTATCTTTGTGGTGTTCTCTGTATTTCCTGGATTTGAATGTTGGCCTGCCTTGCTAGGCTGGGAAAGTTTTCCTGGATAATATCCTGGAGAGTGTTTTCCAGCTTGGTTCCATTCCTCCCGTCACATTCAGGTATACCGATCAAACGTAGATGAGGTCTTTTCACATTATCCCGTATTTCTTGGAGGCTTTGTTCATTTCTTTCCACTCTTTTTTCCTCTAATCTTGCCTTCTCATTTTATTTCATTGAGTTGATCTTCAATCTCTGATATCCTTTCTCCTGCTTGATTGATTTGGCTGCTGGAACTTGTACATGCTTCGCGAAGTTCTCATGCTGTGTTTTTCAGCTCCATCAAGTCATTTATGTTGCTCTCTAAGCTGGTTATTCTAGTTAGCATTTCATCTAACCTTTTTTCAAGGTTCTTAGTTTATTTCCATTGTGTTAGAACATGCTCCTTTAGCTTGGAGGAGTTCGTTATTACCCACCTTCTGAAGCCTGCTTCTGTCAATTCGTCAAACTCATTCTCCATCCAGTTTTGTTCCTTTGCCGGTGAGGAGTTGTGATCCTTTGGAGGGGAAGAGGCTTTCTGGTTTTTGGTGATTTAAGCCTTTTGCACTGTTTTTTTCCCTTCTTTGTGGATTTATCTACCTTTGGTTTTGGAAGTTGGTGATTTTTTGGATGGGGTATCTGAGTGGATGTCCTTTCTCTTGATGTTGAAGCTATTTCTTTCTGTTTTTTAGTTTTCCTTCTAACAGAGAGGCTCCTCTGATGCAGGACTGCTGGAGGTACACTCCAGACCCTGCTTGCCTTGGAAGCACCCACGGGGGCTGCAGAACAGCAAGGATTTCTGCCTATGCCTTCCTCTGGTATCTTCATCCCAGAGGGGTACCCACCAGGTGTCAGCCAGAGCTCTCCTGTATGAGGTGACTCTTTGGATATACAGGGGTCAGGGAGCCACTTGAGGAGGCAGTCTGTCTCTTAACAGAGCTCAAGTGCTGTGCTGGGAGCTTCATTGTTCCTTTCAGAGCTGCTGGTCAGGGACTTTTAAGTCTGCTGCAGCGGAAGTCACAACTGCTCCTTTTCCCAGGTGCTCTGCCCTAGGAAGGTGTGGCTTTATATGTAAGTCCCTGATGGGTTTCTGCCTTTTTTCGGAGATGCCCTGCCCAGCAAGGAGGGAGTCTAGTCACAGTCTGCCTGCAGACGCCTTGCTGAGCTGCTGTTGGCTCTGCCCAACTGCTGTGTAAACTTCCTTGCTATTTTGTTTACACAGGCAAGGTTAGAACTGCTGGAGTAATGGTGGATGCCCCTCACCCCAACAGAGCTTTACAGTCCCAGGTCGAGCTCAAACTACTGTGCTGGTTGTGAAACTCTCAAGCCAGTGGGTTTCAGTTTGCTGGTTTTCTGGGGGTGGAACTTGCTGAACCAGATTACTTGGCTCCTTCCCTTCAGCTCCCTTTTTTTTTCAGGAGAATGGACGGTTCTCTCTCACATGTTTTCAGGCGCTGGCTAAAATGGCCTCCCAGTTTTGTCCTGGAAACCGCAGCGCTGGTGTTTTTGGCACCAGTGGGAATCTCCTGGTCTGTAGGCTGTAAAGACCGTGGGAAAAGCACAGTATCTGAGCTGGAGTGCCACAGTGTCTGGAAAAATCCTCGATGGTCTCCCTTGGGTAGGAGAGGCAGTCTTATGGCCCCTTGCACTACCCGGGTGGGACAGTGCCCCATTCTGCCTCAGTTTTCTCTCCTTTGGCTACACCTCCTATCCAACCGGTCATATTGAGATGAACCTGGTACCTCATGTAGATATGCAGAGATCACTCACCCTCTGCATTGCTCTCACTGGGAACTATGCTCTGGAGCTGTGCCTATTTGGCCATCTTTGCAGAAGTCCAGAATTTTCAATTGTATTTTGAAATTCCTTAGGTAAATTTTTCAATTCCAGAAGCTCTGATTTCTTTTAAAAATGTTTATTTCTTCCTGTGTTTCCTAGATTGCTTTAAAAGTTTCTTCATGTTGATTGTCAAACTTACCTTGCATCTCATTGAGCTTCCTTGCAATCCATGCTTGGAATTTTTACGTTTTTGTCATTTTTTTACTTTCCATTTAGGTTAGGAACCATTGCTGGAGAGCAAGTGTAATCTTTTTGTGGTGTCAATACATTCGGATTTTTTATATTGCCAGGATTTTTGTGCTGGTACTTAACATCTGGAGACATCAACACTTCTAGTTTTTGTAATTATTTTTGCGCACATGGGAATTTTTCTTTTTCTTTCTTTCCATACAATATTACTGTTCTTTTTTCTTCCTCTTTTTTTTTAATTTTTTTTTCTTTTCCTTTGTCTTTTCCTTCTTCCCTAGGGGCTGAGACTGTAGAGAATGCTGAGTAAGGCCTTCAGTTTTGCTTCCATACATGTACTTCTATTGGCAGGTTTTGTATTGGGCTGTGTTGTATAACCTGTAAGCCAGTAGATGGTACTTATGGGTAAGTGCTTGCAGTGGCCAATGTGGCTGGGTATATACCTGATCCTTGTTTACTGGGAGAAGCTCTCTGTTACTTCACACAATGGGCTGATCCATGAAGTGCACAGTGAACTAAGCTCCCTACCCAGCCCTCTGGAGATGAGGGGCAAGTTGGGTGGGGACATACCAGGCAGGCCTGTCTACAGGTCCCCTAATGGCAGGCACCAGCTCTAAGGGATAACACAGTAGGCATCCATAAAGCACCCAGAAGTATGCCTAGATGTGAAGCTGGGAAACTCCCTCAGCCCCAAGCTCTTGCAGAGGGAGAGAGGGACAACCTAAATTGCTAATCGAGAAAAGTAGGTGTTCTAGAGACCTGGAGGATTTCCCTGCGTGTGGAGTGTAGAGTGCCCTGCTACACCAGAATCTCTAAAAATTTTAATATTAATGATTTCCAGCCTATCAGTTTCTTATTTCATGGATTGCGACTTTGGTGTCATATCACGAAAGTTGTCCCCAATACCAAAGTCACCTAAATTTTCTCCTAAATTATCTTCTAGGAGTTTTAGAGTTTTACATTTTACATTTAGGGTGGTGATCTATATCAAGTTTATTTTGTGAAGGTTGAAGGTTTTTGCCTAGATTCATTTATTTTCTGCATGTTGTTGTCCACTTACTCTAGCACTATTTGTTGAAAAGATCACCTCTTCTCCATTGTATTGCTTTTGCTCCCTTTTCAAAGATCAGTTGACTAAATTTATGCGGGTCCATTTCTGGGCTCTCTTTTCTCTTCCATTGATCTATTTGTCTTTTTTTTGTCAGTGCCATACTGTCTTAATTACTGCAGCTTTATAGTCAATCTTGAAGTCAGGTAGTATTAGTCTTCCAACTTTGTTCTTCTGCTTCAATATTGTGTATTCTGGGTGTTTTGTCTATATAAACTTCAGAATTAATTTGTTGATATTCACAAAATAACTTGCTGGAATTTTGATTGGGATTACATTGAATTTATAAATCAAATTAGGAAGAACTCACTTGACAACACTGAGTCTTCCTATTCATGAGCATGAAATATCTCTCTATTTCTTCTTTGATTTCTTTCATCAGCCTTGTTTAATTTTTAGTATAGTTTTTTAAGTGCCATCTTTCCTCAGTTCTGAGGATCTGCATAAAATTCAGTGAATTCCTCTTCTATACCCCAGTCACCTCTATTATGGAGTTTTCATACTCAGGCAATGATCCCCTTTTCCTAAGCACCTCAGGGCCAGGTACCAGACAACTGAAGACAGCCCCTATGCACCAGTGTTTGCTGAACTTACTCAGAGTAGCCAATCCTAAATTCACTGACCCTCTCTCACCCATTCCTTCCATGCTTGCCCACAGCTCTGCTTTCTCCCTCTGCCTCAGAACTGACCCTGGTGCTTCCCCCGAGTGGTCTTATGTTAGAGGTAGTGGAGTTGGGGGGTTTCTGTGTTCACCCAAGAAAACTGTGGGCATAAAAACCACAACACCACCATAGAATACTATGCAGCCATAAAAAGGATGAGTTCATGACATTTGTGGGGACATGGACGAAGCTGGAAACCATCATTCTCAGCAAACTAACACAAGAACAGAAAAACAAACATATGTTCTCACTCATAAGTGGGTGTTGGACAATGAGAACACATGGATACAGGGAGGGGAACATCACACACTGGGGCCTGTTAGGGGGTGGGGCACTAGGGGAGGGATAGCATTAGGAGAAATACCTAATATAGATGACTGGGTGATGGATGCAGCCAACCACCATGGCATATATATACCTGTGTAACAAACCTACACATTCTGCACATGTACCCCAGACGTTAGAGTATAAAAAAAAAAAAAAAACAGCGGGGAAAAAAACTGCAACAACTCTTTGTAGTTAGCCTCTCTTGATCTATGAATGGCTTTATCATACCTCACCCAAGGTAACAGAGTTATTAAACACACCACCATCCCAAGATCTCCAGCTGATGTATCTGTGCTTCTTTTTCTGGCCCCACTGTCTTGCTGCTGGAGTGAACTTTGCTGTTCACATGGAAAGCTGAAAGTTCTGGAGAACTAGCACTGCCAGAGAATAGCCTTTAGCCAATGGCTAATTGGGATGACTGTATAAATACCCCAGTTCTCTTCCTCAGATCCAGTAACTCCGAGGCATGCATTTTATGCCATTTCCCAGCCTTTCCCCTTCTTATATTGCTAGCTAGATACCATCTTTATTGCTTGCCTTCTCTTTGCTGTCCCACTTTCCCATCCCCTGACCCATGTTTTCCTTTACCTTATCAGTAAACTACTTCAACCTTTAGTTTTCTGTGGTGGCCATGAGAAACTGACACAACAAAAATGTCTTCCTCCAGACTTCTAGAGGCCAGAAGTCTGAAATCAAAGTACAGGGTGTGAGCCACAGTCCTTTTGCTGGCTTTACAGGAGCATCCTTGCTTGTCTTTTCCAGCTGCTAGTGCCTTCAGGGACAGCTTGGCTTGTGGCAGGATAACTTCAATCTCTGCTTCCAACATCACACTGCTTTCTCCTCTTCTGTAGTCAAAGATCCTCCTGTCCTCCTTTTCTAAGGAAAACTGTCATTGGACTGAGGGCCCCCTAATTCAGGATGATCACGTTTCAAGAATCTTAGCTTAGTTACATCTCAAAGGCTCTTTCTCCAAATAAAGTCACATTCACAGGTTCTCATTGGATGTATCTTTTGGAGGAGAATGCCATTCAACTCACTCTAGATCTGAATCCTTGTTTAAATGTATGGTTCTGGAAGGAATCCAAACTATGACTTTTATGTCATGTAAAATTAATTTAGATGGTTTCAGAGTAGTTAAGAGTTCACAATTTAGTGACTAGGATCCAGACCCATCCTTTCCTCTGTGGATGCTCTCAGAAAACTGCTGTCTGTACAGGGAAATAGTTTCTATTTCTTATTCTCAGCTTGGCTTCTATACAACTGAAATGAGTATGAAGAAAAATTTCTTATCTGTAAGTGTTTACAGCCTTTGGAACATTTCTATAGCAAGGGGAGAAGTGAACCTCATTACTTCAGAAAGAATTACTTTTCTTCTTTTTCTTTTTATTTTCCATGACATTTTTGCCCAACATACAGAAGCATGTCTGAATCCAGAATCCCCAACCTCTCCTTTTAGTCAGGTCACTTCTCCTAAAGATTAATGCAAATGAAAGTCTTGCACAAATATCTCTAATCAGCATCAGACAAATACCAATCAGATTCTTTGTGCTCTGGCTCAGTAGGATGCTATTAAGTTGATTGAAAACCAGACCTGTGCATCCCGCCAGCACTAGTCCTCCCGGACCCAGTCACATCATGGTGATCTTCCCCACTTTTTGTAGCTGTCAGCTCAGTGTAGTTGATCGTCTGGAGAAAAACAACTGGAACTGAAACTGTGGTGTGGTACAAATTCTGTTTTGAAATCCCAGTTTGAAAATACACTGTCTGTTGTATCTACAGCAAAGACTTTTGATAGTAATTAATATGCATTCAACTTTGTTTATGCTTAGAGAAAAGACATAACTAGAAAGCTTACCTGCAATGTACATGAGAACATGTCATAATTTAAAAGATATCTGGGCATGCTGCGCTATGCAGAGCAGGATGCTATATCCCACAGACTGCCATCGTACTTAATTCCTAGCCTAAGAAACAGAAGAAGGGCAAATGATCTGAAACATGTCCCTCCACCTCAAAATACATATGAACATATATAACATATGCAGTATTATGTGAATAATAATAAATACGTAATGTACATGTTATGTTGTTATACCCACACATATATACCTATTATGTACATGTATTATATATACACATAATACAACATACTTTATATATCAGTATATATATAGTTGTGTATTTATGTATAACTTATTTGAACCTCAATATCCTCATCTATAAAATGAGGGTTACAGTGTCTAACTCAGAGATTAGTTTGATGATTAAATAAGTTATTTAATTAGCATGCTTAACATAAAGCCTGGAATATAAGAGAACACACTTGTAGTGAGTTTCTTGTTGCTGACATTTATGCATTAAAACCAAATACATGGAAATGTAACCATGTATAAAATTTTTAATATGTATTACTTTCAAAGGTTGCTAGAGAAAAGAATCAAGGATCATATTTGCTAAGTGAAAAAGTCGAAATTTATTTTCAGTAAATCAAGGCATCAAAAATAATTGAGTTAGTGTTTAGTCTTTCTCTGTATCTCTTATTTTATACCATCTATAAATATTCAGAATTCTCCATTTCACTTTTATTCTGAAATTTTCATTTTGGATACTACCAGGTTCAGATTTGTATACATCATCTGCCTTTTTAAAAAGAGATGAATTAATATAGTTTATTAAACTAAACTATTTTTAGGTTTGCTTTTATTTTTAAAATCTATGTTGATATACATAAAACATATAGTAAACAATCATAAATGAATTATTAATACATTTGCGTAATGAATTAAAGAAAACTTCAAATTCTTTGATATTCCTCCCATCAAGTTTTAGGGTCTACACCCCTCCCCTTGCATCCAAATAGTTTCTGTGACTGTTTAACAAAGTGACTATTGCCAAAACAATGCTGTAATGGTTTCCAAGCACAGACCTTAAGAAATTAGCAATGTTTTCTTCTTCTCCATAGGAATGCTGTCTCCAGGAACCCTGAAACACTGTGTAAGAAGTGTGACTACAAGACCAACAAATTGGATTGTGAGGTCACTTGCAGGTGCTCCAGCTGCTGGCCACATTGAGCCCGCACCTCCCGCCACCCCTGCCAATATGCCAGACATCTGCATGACATCATTTTCAGCCCTCTATGTAGTCCAACCACCAGCTGAATTCCACTAATGTGCTTCAGTCAATACCACAGGGAGTAGAACAGTTGCTGTGCTGGGCACTGCCAACATTCCTAACCCCTAGAACTGTGTAATACAATGAAACGGGTAGTTTTAAGCTACTAAGTTTTGGGGGTAATTGGCTATATAACAATAGATAGTCACAACAATAGGTGTACAAAAAGGGAAGTACAGTGTGTTTCTCTCACTATAGGAATAATTAGTATGGATTCAGAGGATATGTTGTGATTGCCTGTAAATTGAAATGGATCACTAGAATTAAAAAAATGATAATTTTAGCAACTAAGATAATTATATGTGTATTTCTTGGTCATCTTATTCAAACCTGGAAATATTTCATGATCAATGCTGATTTAAAATGTGATTTTTTCTTTTAAAAATCCATATTTTAGGAGATTATTATGAATATCTGATTCAGACCTCTGAAATTCCCTTGTGAGGCTATAAACATAAGTTAACATCAGTTTTACTTAAGTTGTAAAAAACTCCTGAAATAACTATCATTATAGCAAATTCAGTGTAATACTGTTCTCTGGTAACACTACAGTTCAGAAGTGAGTGATAAGTTTTGTGTGAATCTGGAAACCATCATTCTCAGCAAACTGACACAAGAACAGAAAATCAAACACTGCATGTTCTCATTCATAGGCCGGTGTTGAACAATGAGAACACTAGGACACAGGGAGGGATGCATCACACACTGGGGTCTATTCGGGAGAGCCAAGGGAGGGACAGTGTGGGAGTGGGGAGGTCGGGGAGGGATAACATGGGGAGAAATGCCAGATGTAGGTGACGGGGGGGTGGAGGCAGCAAACCACATTGCCATGTGTGTACCTATGCAGCAATCCTACATGATCTGCACATGTACCCCAGAACCTAAAGTACAATAAAAAAAAAAAAAGAAAAGAAAAGACTAGTGGACAACAAGAGAGCATAATAATTACTTAGGTCACCTGAGTGTTGAGACATGTTAGAAATACTTAAAATATAATTAGTTAAGATGAATTGCAAATACACTCCTTGCTTGAAATCTTCACTTTCCACCTCTGTCAGTTACTCTCCCCTTTCTTTATACTGCACATTTCCCCAGAATAATGAAGGGGGTATTGCATCTCTTTTCAAGGCTTTAGCTAAAAAATTCCTATTCAAAACATAAAACACATTTGACAAGACCCAGATTTATATTTCTACTCTTGTCCTTTTCACTAAATTCTAGACCTATATTTTCAATTGCATAAAAATATGTCCATTTAGATAACTCTAATACTTCAAACATGTCCAATTTTTTTTTAAAAAGACTCATTAGATCCAACTGCATAATCATTTAAATCTATCAACCTAGAAACTTTAGGGTGGCTTTTATTTTCCTCTTCGATCATCCTGTAGATAATTGAACTTCAAATCCTGTGATTTCTATCTGAGAAACATTGCTTCTAGGCTGTCTCATGTCCCTCTCTCCACACAATTTAGACTCTCATCATTTATTATCTGCACTTGTGTGATAATTTCTCTCTCTTTTAAGGCAAATCACTTCAAGATTTGTTTTTAAAAACATGTCCAAAAGGAAACAAAATACAGCAAGAAAAAAGTTTCCTTTCAACATAGTGCTAGAAAAAGCTGTGTCCCATCTGAGAAAATAACATGCTTCCTCCATTCTGATTAAATTAATGGAAAAATGTTAAATGTGAATTTTATTAAATTGTAACTTAAAGAATATGCAGAAATTATAAATGTAATGTTTAGTGAATTTTCAAAAAATGAACACACTTGTAACTTTTTATGTGTAACCACCACACATTAAAAAAAAACACTAGCACTTTCCAAAACCTATTGCTTTTTCTCCTCCCAAAGGTGACTGCTCATAGGACTTCCACTGTTATCAGTTAGCTTTTTCTATTTTTGAACTTTACATAAATGGCCTAATGTTATAATTCACTTGTGTCTGTTTTCTTTTGCTTAACTATGAAGTTGATGTTTATTCATGTTATGTCTAGCTGTACTTTGTTCTTGTTATATACTCTTCCCATTTTGTGGATATGTTACAGTTTATTTATCCAGTCTGCCATTGATAGACATTGGAGTTTTTTAGATTTAGGCTATTATGAAGAGTGCTATTGTGAACATATTTTACTCATCTTTGGGTTAAATATACATGCAGTTTTGTTAGCTATGTCTCTAGAAAGGCAAATGTTGGGTTGCAGACATGTTCATCTTTATAAATACTGCTGAATGCTTTTCCCAAGTGGTTAGAGAGGTTTTTTTTTGGTTTCTTGTAGCAGTATATAGGAATATCCCTTAATCCAAATCTTGGTAGCAGTTTGTGTCATTAGTATGTTCAGTCTTAGCCGTTTAGTGAGCATATGGTTTTATTCGTTGGACTTAAATTATACTCCATGCTGACTAATGAGATTGGCTCTATTTTTATATGTTTATTGATGATTTGAATACTTTTTTGATGAAATGCCCTTTCAAACATTTTGAACATTTTTTAAAAGTTGGGTGGTTGCTATGACTTGAATTTTTGGTAGAAGTTCTTTACAAATTTCTCACATGATTCTGTTCTTGACATATTCATGACAACAATTTTTTATTCTATGCCCTGCCTTGTTACTCTTATGAGTCTTTTGATAAACATAGGCTTTTCATTTTAATATGATCTAATTTACCAAGACTTTCCATTTTGGTTTTTCTTTAAAAATGAATCTCTGCATACATGCTATTTTCTAGAATGTTTATTGATTTACCTTTAATGGGCTGGGCCTTGTGGCTTACTCCTGTAGTTCCAGCACTTCGGGAGGGTGAGGTGATCAGATTACTTGAGCCTAGGAGTTCAAGACCACCCTTGACAAATTGGCAAAACTACAAAACATACAAAAAATTAACTGAGTATGGTGGTGCATGCCAATAGTCCCAGATACTCAGGAGGCTGAAGTGGGAGGATTGCCTGAGCCCAGGAGGCTGAGGATTCAGTGAGCCAAGATTTCAGCACTACACTCCAGCCTGGGTGACAGAACAAAACTCTGTCTTCAAAAAAAAAAAAAAAATACCTTTAACTGTTTGATCTGTGAACCATCTAGAATTAATTTTTGTGCATGGTGTGACATATGGATAAAACTTACACTTTTTCCCTATAGATATTCAATGAGCCTAATGCTGTTTATTGAAAAGGCCATCTTTTTTTTTACTGCAGCATAGTGGTTTCTCTTTATAAACTGATTATTGCATGTTTGGATCAATTTCTTTATTAATATTCTTTATTAATATTTATTCAATTGATCTATTTAGGTATCCTTATAATAATACCATGCTGCCTGAATCATTATAGCTTTATAGTAAGTCACAAGATTTCATAGTAAGATTTCTAACTTTGTTCTGTTTCTTCAAAATTATCTTGGCTGTTTTCTTCTTTGTTTTTTTTTTTTTTTTTTTTGAGATAGAGTTTCATTCTTGTTTCCCAGGCTGAAGTCCATTGGTGAGATCTCGGCTTACTGCAACCTTTGTTGCCCAGATTTAAGCAATTCTCCTGCCTCAGCCTCTCCAGTAGCTGGGAATATAGGCATCCACCACCATGCCCGGCTAATTTGTTGCATTTTTAGTAGAGATGGGGTTTCACCATGTTGGCCAGGGTGGTTGCAAACTCCTGATCTCAAGTGACCCACCCACCTTGGCATCTCAAAGTGTTGGGATGACAGGCGTGAACCCCTGTGCCCAGTCTGTCTTGGCTATGTTCTGACCTTATAATTTGTACTCAAATTTTAGGATAGGTTTAACAACCTTCACAAAACTAATCAAATATTAATTTTGATTGTTTTGCATTTATGCCTCAACTTTTTAAAAGTTTATCTTTAAAATATGAAGTCTTTCAATCTATGAGTGTGGTGCATTCCTTCATTTATTTAGGTGTCTATTTTCTCTCATAATGTTTTGTATCAAACGTGATCAAACTCTGATCCTCATTTTGTCATAGCTGACTGTAGTCTCAAGGAACTCTCCTGCCCTCCTTATTTCCTGCCATTCCCCATCATCTGTGCATCTTTCCAAATTCTTTGAACTTCGTAGCATGTCTAGAATACAAAAGGCTATTTCTTACTTCTTTGTCTTTGTATGACTTTTTTTTTCTATTTCTCATAATTTTTCTTCTCTTCTGTGTCTTGCAATTTCCTAGTAATAGTTGAAAACAAAATGTAATTCCAACTATCTCTGTTAAATCTTCCCTTGCAAAGTAAATTATATTGTGCTATGTGGATTGATAATACGTTTTCATATCACTGTATTTAATTCATATCACTTTCTTCCGCTAAATGAACTCCTCAAGGGGCAAGACCTGCATTTCATTTGTCTTTGTGCCACCAGTACCTTGTGCAATTCTTAACTGAGCAAGAGTTCAACTAGGCCAGGTACAGCAGCTTATGCCTGTAATCTCAACACTTTGGGAGGCTGAGGCAGAAGGATTGCTTGAGCCCAGGCATTCAAGACTAGCTTGGGCAACATGGCAAGATCTTGTTTCCACAAAATAAAAATTGGTTGGGTGTGGTGTCATATGCCTCTGGTTCCAACTACTTGAGAGACTGAGGCAAGAGGATTGCTTGAGCCCAGGAGGTCAAGGCTGCAGTTTCATGCCGCTGCACTCTAGCCTGGGTAGCAGAGTGACATCTTCTAAAAAAAAAAAGTTCAACTATTATTTACTGAATGAATGAATGTTTCCTCATTAGCTAATATCAACCAATTTATGTACTCAGGCACATTAAATTAGAACTTTATATAACTTTCAAGTTTCAGAGTGTCTGAGGGTTACCTGGTATTTGAAATAAGCTAAGTAAAAATATAACAAATATACCTTAAAACCCATATCTCAAGAAAAATCTAAGAAACTTCCTATTGCTGTGTTTCCAATTTCTCTTGTAGTTTAGTGATGCTTATTGTGTATTCCATAGAATGCCTACATCAGGATCATGTGCAGTGATATATCAGATACCCTGGCCTCAAATCTGAACTCACAACTTCCAAATCAGAAAACAAGGGCTTGAGAGTATGTGTTTTTTACAAGTGTCTGAGATAATACTCACCCACATTGACTTTAGAGATTCATGGGCCTAGAAATTTTTGGATCATTCTTTTAAATGAAAGGTAGATCAGCAAGGAGAACTATTCCTTCCGGATTATGGCTTTAGAATCTCTCCCTGGCTTTCATTCCCTCTGGGAGGAGTCAGAGTAGCCTGAAATTAGGCTTCCAGAATTAGAGTAGTCTGAAGGCTTTAGCAGCAGGCTGTTTCAATTAAAAACAGAGTATACATAAGACTCTAATACTATCAAAGGTAAGGATAAAGGGAAGCCTAAAGAGAACTGTGTCCTGTTATTATTACGGAAATCCTCCATATTGGATGCCATTCAGGTCAAAGTTGATTGACTCCTTAGTTCCTGTCCAACCTACTTTAACCGTTGTGTCTCTTCCTGTGGTGACGTGGACCTGATCCAGAAACTAACACTTACAATTCTATTTCCATTGTAAGAATGGTTAAAGAGCAGTCCCTGAGGGTCAGGATTGGCCATTCATGGTAGTCCGTATAAAAGGCAAAAGAAGCAGTAAGTGGATTATTTCTTCCCCATCCAGGGCACCATGGCCATCTGGATTGTGGATATGCAGGGGTGTGTGTGTGTGTGCATATTTTCTAGAATGAAAATACTCATTTCTTGTCCCCCTTTTCCCTTCAACAATGTAAGCTATTTTATTCTACCCAGGAGCTTTGTAATGAAAAAGATACCTTGTGTTTTCATGAAATCCAATGAGTTAATAACAGATGGTCAGTTTGTAAAGCTAAAATGCCAGTATGCAGGGAAATGGAGGGAACTCAGATGGTTTGCAGCTTAGCAAAGTCAGAACTAAGTAAAAACCCTTTAAACTCCTAGGCAGAATACAAACTAGAAGAATATTTCAGCATCACTTAATTATAATGTGGATTTTTGTATTTCTTCATTATAAATATGTTTCCACGTTCACTTTTGCTGCCTGAAGTTTGTGTGCTCAGGGATAGGTAACAGCATGGAGAGAGAAAACTGTTCTGCATTTGGAATCAAAGTGTTCAGTTATTGGGAGAACATAGTCCCTGGGACATATGCTGAGGCAGTAAGGGCTGGTCCATTTCCAGATGGAGCTGTTGCACAAAACCACAGAAAGATTGTGAATTTGATTTCTTATCTAACAAAGCTTCATTTCAAATACAGCTGCCGGAGGATCCTGTTCCGAAACAGATTTACAAGAGAGCCAACAAACACAGTGTAAAAATCATTCTAAGCAAAGATCATGTAATAAATGCTAACAATCTGTATTATCTGTAGACTACCATAGTTAACACTAAGTCAGATTACTCAATAATTCCAAATCAATGCTTCCATTGCTATTTGAGGAAAGATATTGAGCAAAAAAAAAAAAAAAAAAAAAAAAGACAGTTCTTCTTTGGGGACAGGTCACATCAAGATGTCAGTATTAAGATGAAGCTTCCTTCAAACTTTTTTAGTGTTGGAGCATGATAAGCTTTAGAAAAATGGTGATAAGTAACATGGACCTACACTTCCCAATAATATTCAAAATATCTTCTGAAATTAGCAAATGTTGGAGTCATGAGCATAGGGTACAGGCTTACCCAACACCAACTACACAGTTAAATGTGCCTAAAATGTGACATATAGCAGTGGTATCAATTTCCAGTAAAGGAATAGAGACCCCAATGCTTATAGAATCATGAATTGCCCACAGCCAGTTCCAGGACAAAATTTACTCACATGGGATGATATTAATATTTGCTCAGAGTAGACTATTAGTTCTCAAAATATTGTGAAAGCAAATATGTCAGAAACACTAGAGGCAATTCTCTGATCACTAACAGTGTTCATCTTACTAAAAGTATGATAGAACCTGAAATTAATTTTGTTAATTTTATACGTGAAACAAAGATGAGGTGTCTAATATAAGTCCCAGCTGCAGTGAGTTGAGATATAAGGCAGCATAATGAATCATTCGATGCCTAATGTCCATCATAATCACTGTATCACTGGCAGGGCACAGGCAGTGTCTTTCAACCCAGGTAGCACATGCTGGGGAGCTTTAAAAAATTTTGATGCCTGAGGTTTTCCCCTCTCATTCTTTTTAATACATTTGGGGTATGCCCCAGGCATCAGTATTTTTTTTTAAAGCTCCCTCAGGTGATTGTAATGTACTACTGAGGCCATGTGCCACTAATCACTGGTGTAGAGTATTATTTCTCAACTTTGTACTAGTTAAAATCACCTGAGAAACTTTTTAAATATTCTACTGTAGTCTGGGCCCCATCTCAGACCAATTAAATCAGAATGAGAAACTTGTAAATACCGGATTTTTTTTTTTTAAAAAGGTCTAGGTCATTGTATTTTACAACCAGAGTTGGGAATTACAGACAGGGTTAGCTTTCTCACACAGCAAGTTAAATGCATTTTAGTAGCTTTTTAAAAAAATTCTTGCCTGTGAAAAACACGTTATTTTGATTGTCAGGAGTCTATCATATATATGTATACATGTTCATTCATACACACATGCTCATGATGGGATTGCATTGAACTTGAATATTTGTATCAGAATTTCAACATCAGAAAAATACTGCCAGAAAAGACACTGGAGTTTCTCATTTGTAAAACCAGGACAGATGATTCTCATCTCAGGTTCTGTGAGTAGAAAATCTTTCCTCCAGGAGATACTGTCATTCAGCTGTTCAAATCCTAATGTGCTTGAAAATTGCTGATGTGCTAGATACTTTTTTCTTTCCAAAGGAGTTGGTTATGAAACATCTAAAAATGAAGCATGAGACAAAAGGGAGAGTTGACTTATAATTGCTCTGTTGAAACATTTAGTGCAGATCTTGGCAGATAGGTGAATCCATTTGCAAATCTCAAAATTTGGAAGTCAGCAGTTCTTAGGTGTACAGAGTCATTATATTCAAGGATTATGTCACTGTATTTGCAAATGCCAAGTGGGTTTTGAACAAATGAAAGATTGAATAAAAGATCATTAATTAATATTATATGTACCAAACATATCACTAGGTGCTCTTAAAAATTTTTACTCCTATAATACTGATAAAATTTCTGTGATTCAGAATTTTTATTATGCATGTTTTTAAAATTGAGAAAACATAAGCTGATAGAAGTTAAGAAACTTTCTCAATATCACACCACTACAAAGTATCCGAGATTGGTTTGATCTCAGATCATCTGCCCCGTTGAAGGGCCAGTTTTTATTGATATGTCTAATAAAGTTTTTCTTCCCTGTATTTCCTCTCTCTCTACATAACTAACATTTGTGAATGGCCCTCTATACCGTTGTTCAACTGGTAATAAATGCACAATATGGTCTCCATTAACCAGAACTCAAGGTTAATGTGACCTTCTGCTGATGTCAATCCCTTTGCTGTTCCAGTTTCTGTTAGATCATCCTAAAATGTATCATTTTAAAATTTTGCCTTTGTAGGTATAGGACAGGGAATAAGATTTCTACTTTGATGATTTATTGATTTTCAGAGCCCATTGGGAAAAATCCGGTACCATTGTAAACATAGAAAAAGATAAGTTTTTTCAGATCATTTATGAGTTTCTCCTAAAAACAATGTTCAGAAAAAATATTAAGTTAATGAAAACATCATATAGTGTTTTATTGAGAGCAGAGGCCAAATGTTTAATTTTATGTATCTTCAGTATCTAGCAACATTCCTTCCAGCCAGCAGGCAATTGGCAGATTGTTGTGGCAAGGACAACAATAGAGATTGGAAGCTTTCTGGAATTACCTACCTATACCACCTGTTTCTCTAATTCTGTGTTTTTGTTTAAATCTCAGACATGCACAGGCATAGACACACAACATTATGGAGGGAAAATAAACCTCTTGTGGAAGACTTTTACCTTTGAAGAGAAAATTTCATTCTTTAAGAATGCTTGTATATTCAAAGGCTTTAAAAATAATACTTTTAAGTCTGGGGTAAAGGATGCTTAAGGTGTTCATCTGGAAACAGCTGGACATTCTTAGAAAGTGCCTCTTTACTTATCCCTAGTCATTCCCACTTTATTTGTTTCCTATTGTGCTGTAACAAATTACCACAAGCAATGATGTAAAACAGCACAGTTTTATTATCTGACGGTCCCTAGGTTCAGAAGTCTACCATGGTTCTTAGCGATCTAAAATCAAGGTGTTGGTAGGGTTATATGACTTTCTGGAGGTTTCTTTAGACAGAATCTGACTCCTTGCATTTTTCAGCTTCTAGAGAATATCTTCATTTCTTGGCCAGTGGTCCCTTCCTCGATTTTCAAAGTCATCAATGGTACATCTCCCTAATATTTTTTCCATTCTCACATGTCTCTCTCAACTCAACCAGGAGACGTGACTAGGTTTGGCCCCACTGGACAATTCAGGATAAATTTTTCATCTCAGGGGCCTTAGCTTACCTGGAAAAAAGAGTCTTTGCAGATCAAGGTAACACATCCACAGGTTTCAGGAATTAAAGGACAATATTTTGGGAGGAAAAGAGACATTATTTTGCCTACCACATCCACTCTTTATCCAGTGTCCTCCATCCTCTCTTTTCTAATAGCTTCAGATTTGTTTTTGTGGTTCTATGGGGAAAACTAGGTATTTCCTGCAGCCCAAAGTAGCATTATTGGTAAAAGGAATTCTGAGATCTGAAAAATCTCTTAGTGATTTTGGAGATGAGAAATTCGGGGACATTTGAAGGTTGAAAAGGATCTCAAAGATAGATTCGTTTTAACAACCAAAAGGAAAGAAGAAAAGACTGGAATAGAAAGCAGGATGTGAACAAACTATGAGCATTGGGCATGGGTCATCAGCCTTCCTGAAAGGTGAGGAAGCAAGGGTAGAACCTTCTCCAATACGTCTTGTCAAGGATGCTCCCTTAACTGCAAAGGCTGAAGGGGAAGAGTAGTCCAGTTCCTTTTGTAGATAGTGGGATATTATTCCATGGTGGTCCTCAACTCTTCTGATACCTTATAGACTTCTCTCCAATAAAACTAGAGTGAAATGAAAAGATATTTAAGTTAAATAACAACAACAACAAAAAGATACTAAAACAGAAACCAAATCTATTTTCTCCTTCATGTTCATCTTCTTTCCAAGCCATATCTGTAAAGGTACAAGAGCCTACTGTGTTCTTTAGTAATTGCCATCAAAGCAGACCTACATTTGGAGAGGGAGAATAGAATTAAGTGAAGAAGTAACAAGTCCCTATTATGTGTCAGACACTCTCCTTCTCTTTTATTCTTTTTGATATTGAGTTAATATTGGTAAACTTTTGGAGAGAATCTCAGAATGAATAACACTTGAGAAGTAGCAGTGAGAGATTTGAATTTATTCTCTGTCTCCGAAGCCCTGTTTTTTTTGTTTTTCTTCTCAAAACAGGGCAGAAGAGCAGGCATTGGCTGAGATTTTATAATACTGATTGAAGTTAAGAAGTAGGCAACAATGAAGAATTACTAGTTTCTCTTAATGTTTTTAAAATTTTAAGAACAGTATTTGGACATAGAATACAATAAATGGGTGCTATTAATATATATAGTCTTGATTTAAATTATCATTACAGCTTTTCTTTCTGCTCATCAGAAAAGCAGCCACAGTATGTACACATTAATCTATTTCTCACTCAGCTTATTCAGAGGTGCAACTGTTATGTAAAAGGATATGAGTTAATCTTGAAGAAGGCACAAAGTAAAAAGGATATGATTTTGGCTTCAAGGACTGCATGGCACAGGGGAGGATCACACAATAGAACAAATAAAATGAAAGGTAAAATGTAAATGCCATAAGGGTGATGGTATAAAGTGCTATGAAAATATATTCTCCAAGGTACTCAGGGTAGATTTCATGAAATGGTATTCGCTTTATCACAAGTTGTGACATATTGACAGGATCTGGCAAAGCAAAAGCAATGAAGAAGATGGAGGCAGTAACAGGCAGAGGCCTGAGGAGACAGATATAGATGGCTGATTAATAAGATTCCCTAGTGTTCCCATTGCCCATATGCTAGAGTGAGTCATAATGATTAGTGAAGCTTAGCAGAGAAAACTTCAGATCACTGTAATCTGAGTCATTAGTCAGCTTCCAAAAATAAGATCATTTTACATAGGTAAAGTTTATATGATAGATTAATGGTAAAAACTCAAATTTTCCACTACCTTTCATATCCAATATCATATAGCTTTCTTCATCAAGAGACTGCAGAGGTGGAAGATACCTCTTTCTGCAACCCTTGAACGTGGTTTGACCCTATGACTTGCATTAGTCAAAAGAATGCAAGTAGAAGTGTGTGTTGGTTCAAGAAGACTTAAACAATTCCACTTGCTTTTCTTGAAAATTGCCACCACCACAAGACTGAACACAGAGCACATGAAACAGAGCTAAGTCATTCCAGTTGTTTCAACTGAGACCTGAGATACAGGAGACGGTCCAGCTAGAGTAACACAATCGGAAGTCAGAAAGAGGAGAGGAGAGAGAAGGGAATTATAAATCTGCTGTTTCAAGATTCTTATATTATTCTTGAAGTGGTATATTATTTGAAGGTAGACTCATCAATTAAAGATGCAAATGACTATTAAAATTAAAAAATGACAGTGTGGATAAGGAGAATAGTAAAAATATTCAGTCTGCAACAAGATAAAGAAAAAATGCAAGTAGAAAATATCGAGAGGATTTATATGATACCAACTATATAGAAATTCATTGAATCTAAATAGTCTGTTTTAAAAACATTGGCTGTTAGACTGCATTAAAAAGCAAAGCTATATGCCGTCTACAATAAAATACTTAAAATATTAGAATGGCCATACTAATACTGATTAAAGTACATATCAGATGAAGGCATATTATCAGAAATAAAAAGGGGCGTTTCATTACGGAGTAAATTCACCAAGATGGTATAACAACCTTAAATGTGTATATGCCAAATAACAGAACCTCAAAACATAGCAGGAGAAAAACCTTACCAAACTGAAATTAGCAGTAGACAAAGTGTGTCATAGCTGGCTATTTAGATTCTTCTTTCTTAGTAGTTAATAAAACAAGTAATTATAAATGTCACTTGGGTATGGACGACTTGGAAAAACACATCACCAACTACACTGAAGTATCACTGTTGTTGGAAATGTGAAATGTTTCAACCACTTTGGAAAGCAGTTTGGAAGCTCCTTATCTTAATATATAACCCTACCACTAGGTTATATAACCCTTATCTTAATATATAACCCTACCACTAGGTTACTCCTAGGTATTTACCCAAGAGAAATGGAGCCACCTACCCACACAAAGACAAGTGTGTGAATGTTCTTGGAACTTATTCATTAACTTCCAGCCTCAAAGTAGAAACAAACAGTCCATCACAATAAGAAAATTGTAGTATATTCATATGATAGAAAACTACTCAGAAACAAGAATCAAGATCCATGCAACAAGTGGGTCTCCGAAAACATTATACGGTGCAAGTGATCCAGAAGAGTTGATTGCTATGGTTCAATTGACATGAAATTAAAAAAAAAATGCAAGTGACAGATGCAGGTAAATACTTTCCCTAGAATTAAGGAGGAGTGAAGGCCCTTCATACAAAGGGACACAGATAAACTTTTTGGTTTTATGAAAATGTTCTATACCTTTATTATGAAGGTGAAAACACAGATGTATGCAGCTGCTGAAACTCACTGAACAGTACACTTAGAATAGGTGTAGTTTACTGAAGGAGGGTCATACTTTAATAAGGTTGCTTATCAAAAAGAATGTTTCCTACCCCATTCTTAACACTAGCTCCATTTAGACAAATAAAACATATACCCAGTGTGTTAATTAGGAAATAGAGATCTTTAAGAAATAATGTTCTGTGGAATTCATGTCTGGCTAGGTGAACTGATACCTTGAGATTTTAAACTAAATTTGGTGCTGCCTTACACTTTTCTGAAATGGAAATGTGAACACAAAAATGAGTTTCATCTAGAAGGGAAATCCACAGCTATCACAAGTTCCTTCTCTTGATTAAGATGATACAACAAGAAACACAAATGAAGCACTCAAATAAAAATACACTGTCTATACTTCTGTTGTTCCTGAATGCCTGGTGAATGATGCATTTGGTTACCTAGACATGTTACTTACTTGGAGAGCTGAGCACTAACTCCCGGCTTTACAGTTCTTTCAGTCCAATCAAAAAGAGAAAACATTCTAAGTGATGTTTATAAATGGGTTGAAAGCAGAAAAGGAGACTATTTTAGCAAAGGGAAGATAATAGATCTGGTTTCAGACATACTGAATTGAGGGTGCCTATAAAATCTCCAGTTGAAGATATCCAGTAAGTAGATGGTACCACAAGCTTGGAACTTGAATAAAAGTCATAGGTGTTACTGGGGATATAGATGTGGAAAGTAAAATTGGGAGGTTGAAGAGGAAGGAAGGAAATGGTTAATATCTATTATATACTTTATGTTTTAAAAGTTGTATGGTTAAAGGAAAAAAAGGAAAACTTAAAGAGAACTTGCTAGAGTATATTTCCCAGCTGAAGCATAGAAATTAGCAAAGGGAATTAAATATAAGATAGAAATACTGGATTCATGTGGTCTCCATGGAGATAGAAATGTGATAAAGAGCTCAACCCAGGTGACAATGTTGAATTTGAAAATAAGAAGATACAGATTTGGGGAATACAGGAAAGAGAACTGGCAGGATTCAGATTATTGTCTATCTTCACACACACACACCTCACACTTAAAGTTTGACAGCAAGAAAATTAAAGGAGGGGTTTGAGAGGACAGAAAAAAGTGATTGGGGTCAAGTCAGAGGCTTTCTTACAAAGCTAACAGTTTAAACTTGTAAAGGTCCACTCTAAAACTACGTTGCAAAATTCCTCAACAACATTGATGACTTGGAAGCAGGAGCTGAATGACAACTGGTTTATTAGGAATTTCATTTGGGATTCATCTGTGGACAGCATAAGAGGCAACTTTCATATGAACTTTTGTGTTTGAAACTTGTCACATATTTACTGATTGGGCACCTGAAGATTGCAAAGCAAGGTTGTAGATTTGGGAAAACTTTTAGAGCAAGAAAAAGTAGTAGCTGATGGGGACCTGTTGGGTATTAGAGGAGAAAGTAAGGCCATTGAGTATGGAAGATCAGTTTTCAAGGTGGATGTCCCACTGGAGAGAGAAGGAATTTGCTGGAGAATGGCATTTTAGTATGTTTAGGGACTGGAGAACTTTGAGGAACAAGCTCAGAACCAAGTGTATGTCAGAAGAAGGAATAGTGGCTGAAAATGCACTGTAAGAAGCTTATAAAAACGGTCTTCCTTATGGCTTTTGTTTTCTAACTATAGTTGTACGTCTTCAGTACCATCTCCCTTTTTCCATCTCATTTGGTGCACTGGGACAATGGAAGAAGCAAATATAGATGTGTGGGAGAACAGTAGATGCCATGTTTTCTTTTTAGTCCTTGGATCTCAAAATCAACACCTGGGACAGGGTAGAGGGGAGGAAATGAACCAGAGATGGGAGGCAGGAGCGAACAGAACTGAGTAAAATTAGAAACTAAACATAAGATCCCAGTTAAGGGTGATGGGAGCAATTTGAGCTTTAGGTTCTCCTAAGTCAGAAATGGCCTTATGTTGGATATATATGTATGTGCTGCAAATGGACTAGTCATTCTGTTTATTTACTACTAATGTAAATAATCTGTATAGAATATCATAATGTTATTGTCTTTGCTTTCAAGACTTAGATGGGCTAAGTGGTACTGGGGTTCTGGATTCTGGTCACCTCTGAGCAAGGAAATTTTTCATTGATATTCTCTCTGATCACTTCCATTCCACTTTATTTCTTACTTGGCTCTTAATAATCACTTGGAGAAAAATATATGTATGTGCACATTTATAGACACTTATAAGACAGCTGAATGAAGGCATTTTTGTAAATCTGAGATCTGAATTCAGTGTGCTTGTCATTTAAACTTTCTTTTTGTATGAGATGTATTAAATACTACTTAAGAGAACAGGGCCCTAGGGGTCATATTTCCTTAAAACAAGACATGTACTTCCATTATGTGCTTCTGTGTCTGAAAATGATGTACAAGTTATATGTATAGGAGTGAAGAATAGTAGTACTGAAATTGATCTTACTCCTGAAGGACTTTTCACAGTTGTGAACTACTTTATTTTGTACTACTCCAGTTGATTTTTTTATCTCTTTGAAATGGTAATAGAGTTTTATGCCTTTCTATCACCATAATATAATGATGGCCTAAAACAGAGCAACAGTTCCCATAAAATTTTAAATGATTTATAGCCACTCTGAGAATTGAGATCCTTATTACAACTTTTAAAAAGTAAATACAAATGTGTAAAAAAAAAAATAGGGCCAAGGTCTGTCATATCCTTGTGTATCCAGCTACTATCAAAATGATAATCTCTGGCAGCTGATTAATATGAAGGAAGACATATGTAAGTTGAAAAAGTTCACTTTTCACATACTATACTAATGTCTCTCTACCTAGTAATTTGGTGAAATAATTTAGTGAGTGCTTCCACAGTAAATAGGTTTATCTTCAAACCTAATGCTCTTTTCCATCTTAACTGAGCATAAAATTATATCTTTAAAGATCTGCAAGTAAGAAAGGCTTGATGCCTCTTGAGCAGTTCGGTGTGACATATGGTTTTAAATGCAATAATTTTATCTGTATCACAGAGTATCTGCAAATTTGAGCTAATGTTCCTGTGGAAACAAGAAAGGATTTATGCTGAAAACTAAAGAAGAAGAATCTTTTTAGCTGCCATATGTAGAACACTGAAAACTGTATATAAATAGAAAACAATATTGACATTTATGCATCTATAATTTCTTTAGAAACACGTTTTTATGTCTAACTACTCTATTCAAACATTTATGGTAACAGAAATCTTGAATGCAAATTCCAGTCGGGGTCAGACAGGTAATAAATATACATGAGTGAAGCAGGCCCAGTGAGGATTAAGGTGAACCTGAGACGACTGCCCTGTCTGAAGCTGGCAAGTGTTTCACAAAATCCAGCAGACTGTTGCTATGGGTTACTCTTGTCCTGCGGTTGCCAGACATGCTAAATTTTCAAGAGATGCCCCGTAATTTATGTAAATTTTCATAAATATATTGGTAACAGGATTTATTTTTAATACAATGCATTTTTTTTATAATCTTCTATTTACTTACATTATGAGTCTAAGATTCACTCACATTACATGTAGTTCATGTATTTATGTTACTGTTTAAAACATACTGTTAATGTACCTAAAATTATTATTTATTTATTATTTTTTTATAGTACTTTAGGTTCTGGGGTACATGTGCAGATCATGCAGGACTGTTGCACAGGTACACACATGGCAGTGTGGTTTGCTGCCTCCATCCCCCCGTCACCTACGTCTGGCATTTCTCCCCATGTTTTAAAATAACTCTTCAGGTCATAGTTGGCATGTGGGCTGCTGATTTGTAACCTCTGATATCTTATGTATGTTGTTAGATGAATGAAAAAACAAATGTTGGGAAGGTGGAGAGTAAAGGAGGAAGGAAAGATGAAGGAAGAAAAAAAAGGGAGAATGACATCAGTTTTTCAAAATACACACAGCGATTTTTTTTATTGCTGTTTTAATTTTTTTAAATTTTTATGGGTACATAGTAGGTATATATATTTATTGGGTACATGAGATGTTTTGGTACAGATATACAGTGTGAAATAAACACATCATGGAGAATGGGGTATTCATCCCCTCAAGCATATCCATTGAGTTGCAAACAATCCCACTGCAGTTTTTAAGTTATTTAAAAATGTATAGTTATTACTGACTATAGACTCCCTGTTGTGCTATTAAATACTATTGTTTATTTTTAAATACCCATTAACCATCCCTGATAGTCTCAATAAAGAAAATTATCAGAAGTGCTAATTTGAATGCTAATACAAATGAAAATAAAGTTTATTAAAGGATATATATAACTAATTAAGCCTGAGAACTTCATTTCTTTCTGATGACTGTATATACCCAGTAAAGAGTGCAAACCTCAGATAAACCATAGAATTGATTTTGTGTATGGTGTGAGATAGGGATTAAGAATTTTTTTTTCAATATAGATAATATTGACCTCATGTCACATATTGAAAAGACCATTCTTTCCATAATTGTCAACAATGCCATCTTTATTGTATATCAAATCTATATATATATACAAATGTATACACACATACTAACATCTATAGAGAAAGAGAAAGAAGGAAGAAGGGAAAGGAAAGAAAGAAAAGGAAGGAAGGAAAGAAAGAAAGATAGATGTAGGAAGGAAAGAAGGAAGGAAAGATAGTTCTGGACTCCAAGTTATATTCCATTATTTGACCATTGCCACAGTACCACACTGTCTTAATTAGTGTAGTTTTATAATAAGTAATACTTGGTAGTGTCTTTCCACTTTGATGGTGGTGGTGTTTTCTGTTTTGTTTTTTCCTAGAATGTTTTAGCCACAAATAAACATTTTAAGTGATGTTGTTAATTTCCAACTCCTTTGAAAAGCATTTCAGTACATAGCTAAACCACTGTACCCAGGTACTCCACTGTAAGTACCTTCACCAAAGCAGTGCAAGCATGGTGTAGCAAAAGACATTCAAGAGTCCTCATAATAGCACTCTTTGAAATAGGCAAAATCTAGAAAAAACTAAAATGTTCAACACAGTAGAATGGATAAACTCTCTTATGTTTATACACATAAATGCTACACATATCAATGAAATGATGCAGATAAATCTTACGGTATTGAATTAAAGAAACCAGACACATTTGAGTATAAATTATGATTATAACTTCACAAACCTCAGAAACCCACAAAGTAAATTGATGATATTAGAAGTCAGTATATCAGCTCTTTTTGGAGTGTAAGTAATGACCGAGGGTGGCATGAGGGAGGGTAATTGGGTACTTGTAATCTTCTTGGCCTGAGTGCTGGTTACACAAGAGGATGTATTTTGTGAAAATTTCTCAAGCTGTACATTTACGACATATGTACTTTTTGTCTATGCATATTATACTTCAATGAAAATACTTTGAATATATGGATGTCATACATGAGGCATAATAGCTTCATTCTGGTTCTGTTTTATTTTGTTCTTAGAGAGCAAAATTTGGGAACAAGTGGAAAAGTCCATGGATCCAGCAACAAAGTATTACAGTTTGTGGTGTAACGAACAAGGCTTTTATATTTACATTGCACTTCCATGTCAGAAGGACCTATGGAAGAATCTAGGAAAATGCCTAGTGTCAACATGAGGAAAGTACAAGGATGGCAGCAGACTGTCAGATAACCCAGGAAAGAAATTGTGGAGGAACAGAGAGAATAAAGTGGACCAAATGGGCACCTCTATCCTAGAGAGGATATAGAGGTCATGTAATTATGCTTTGCTTTTAGTGAGAATTTATTTTTCCTCTCTTTCCTTCCTTTGTTTTCCCTTCCATTTCCTTTCCTTTCTTGAAACCCATATTAACAGAAAACTCACCTCAATGCAGCATCAACAAATGAAGTCAAATTTTGCACTAACATTGTAAGATTTCTAACTAACCACTTTAGGGTTTGTGTGACTTGTGTCCAGTGGCTTATTAGTGTGAACAAATTCGCGAAATTAAACAAGAGCCTGATGACAACTACATGGAGAGAGGGATTGGGTCTGGGCCACAGGGCACACTCCTATTAATTTTTTATTATTGACTAATAATAATTGTGTATCAACAATAATTGTCTCAACCCTGTCATGTAGACAAGAAAACAAATGCTGGGATATTATGTACTTCATTTCAGGTTGTACTAGTGGTAAATCTTGGGCTCTTGTTGCCAAGATTTGAGCCTTTTTCTTAGACTGATTATTTTCAAATGCTTTTTATCTCCATAATTTCATTTTTCAGGAAACTAAAATGGAGCAGTGTAACACACAAAACAGACAAAATGGGGCTACTCTGAGTGAGGCAGGATTGGAAGAATGTACCCAGGGCTCTTTGTCCGTCCCCTTCACCCTCTCCTGCTTGGTTTCCAGAGCCAGTCTCTCAGGTGATACTTCATAGGACCTTCCCTCAGCTTTTCTTCTTCTCAGAAGGCAGAATTTGCAGCAAAAGCTCCCATGTAGTAGTTTACTTTTGGATAAGTTGTTTACTTTTGGACTAGGAAGAGCAGAGTTATATAGCTGGCCATCCTTGTGGGCAACTGGGATTTGTTCCTGCTAGAACCCTCTGGGGAAATAATACAGAATAAGTTTCAGAAAAATGTCCTCCTGAGAAATGGCAACTTGGGAACGTTTACCTACTGGCTCCTGCCTCCTTTGGTCAAGGAATCCCCCTGGGACTGGTAGCCCCACTCACATTTCCAGTTTTGCCCCTGGAGGAGTGCAGAGTTGGTTCCGGCAGGTGTTGGACACAGCAGCCTGCATGGGAGGAGACCCACCCGGGACAAAAGGTGAGAAGCTCATGGTGCCAATGAGGAGAGGGGCTCTCAGGCCCAACTTGAGCAAATCTGATTTCTCTAGCAATGTTGCTGGAGCCAGAGGCAGTTTGAGAGACGGAAGGAGGGGTGCAAGCACTGAATACAAACCCTAGCTTAGGCTTTCTGAAGCCTGGTTCACAGTGGCCCACTGCATACATTAGAATCACCTGGCATGCTCCTAAACTATAAACTCCTGGGTCATGCCCCAGAACTGCTGAATTGGATTCATCTCAGCTGTAATTCTGGACTCTTGTTATGTGAACATCGTTAGATGAGTTATGCACAGTAAAGTTCAAGAACTGCTATTGAACATTTGGATTTGGATTCAGCTGTGACCAGTTTTTGCTTGCTTAAACATCCTGACTCAGGGTTGCCTCTTCTATAAACGGCTGATACAGTTTCTTATCAGGCGAAGCAGTTGCTAATATCAAGTACTATGAAACAGGATGGTGGTGTGACAATTATTGTGTACATAGAGATACACATCCCACACGCTTGTATTCTCCTCGGGGATCTTCTGTATTCCCCTTCCTAACACCTGCTTCAACTTCAAGTCTTTCGGGTTTTATTGAAATACTCTTGACATTTATGCTTGGACACTTGAAAAAAATTTTTTTCTCTTTACACTATTAAGCCTTCTGTTGATTGATTTTGGCCTTTGTACTTTCCCCAAATCTATTCTTTTCCTTACCTTTCTCACTCTTCAGTGTATTTCAGGTCCAAATATTGACCAGATAATTCTCTAGGCTCTAATTTATAAGATATTTCCTCTTGGGTCAGGAAAATAAGAGGTTTTATTGCAGTTCAGTTCTAAAAGTAGTAGACAGAGCCTGGGTGTTTAAACAGGGCCTGAAGCAAGGTTTTGCCAACCTTTCAGAGGCCGCATAACAAATATTTTTTATTTGCTCCATCAGGTGTTGGAGTTAGCTACAGCCTCCTGAAGGTCATCTCTGAGCCTTCACTCCCTTCTCCCCACACCAACTTTTATGAGTCCCCTATGAAAATAAAATCACCCTAGGAGGGATCATACTAAGCTATAATCAGTTAATACCTTGCTTTTCAATTAACACTCTAGCAGGGATTATTTGAGAGTCAGCTGAGAATAGGAATAGAGGCAGGCTGGTACTTGGAAAGCCTATTTAGAATAAGAAGAAAGAAAGAAAAAGGAAGGAAATCTTTACAGTTTTGTTTTAAACTGGTAGGTGGTCAGGGCACTCCAAATGACTTGGACTATCTCAGTTTTCCAACCTGTGGTTTAAAGACACATGACTGTGAAAACTTGGCTTTTAAGAAGAATCAGGGTCTTGAAGAAACAAAGAAATCCAGCAGGTCATCTACTTACTCCCTGTTGTTACATAATGATATTATGTCCCTACCAGTGTATGACTACAGTGTGTGTGTGTGTGTGTGTGTGTGTGTGTGTGTGTGTGTGTCTGTGTACATAGATATTGAGAGAGAGAGAGAGAAAAGGAAAAAGATATGCCTTAAAGATTCCCCTGCCATCCTTTATTTGCTTTGTGTTCTTTGTGTTTATTGCCAACATAACTTAAAGGTAAGGAGTACTCAAGCCAACAACATTGATGTGATGGTTGCTACTCTAGTGAGCTGCTGGGACAGACCTCATGAGAAAAATTGTACTCATGAGATAAATTTATGTTAGGATTAGGATTTTGAACCTAGTTCTAACATTAAAAGAGCAGCATCTCCTCTCAAAAGAACAAAAGGAAGTTGGTTGCTCTAATTTCAGGTAATTCCTTATATGGTATTATACAAGCCATCTCACCATGTCTGCCTGAAAAAATGATTTTTATTTACTTGTTTACATTTTAATACAATGGTACAAAAGAATATATCTGATATATGTATGTATGCATATATGTATGTATATATAAGTCAGGGGTCTTTGATCCCCAGGCCAGGGGTAGGTACTGGTACCTGTACCGGTTGCTGTTAGCAACTAGGCTGCATAGCAGGAGGTGAGCGGAGGGGGGGGGGTGGTGAGCAGAGCTTCATCTGTATTTATAGCCACTTCCCATTGCTTGAATGAGCACCTGAGCTCTGCCTCCTGTTAGATCAGCTGCAGCATCAGATTCTCATAGGAGCATTATCTCTATTGTAAACTGCACATTCGAGGGATCTAGGTTGTGTACTCCTTATGAGAATCTAATGCCTGATGATCTGTCACTATCTCCCATCCCCCTCAGATGAGACTGTCTAGTT